>PVIH01006951.1:0-105459 GCA_004025045.1 Sigmodon hispidus
TTAGTTTTACTATTTTCTTTGACTGATATATCTATTTGAGCTACTGAGTCTTCCACTTCAGAGATTCTATCTTCCATCTCTTGAACTCTGTTTGTTATGCTTGTATCTGTGGTTCCAGCTTTTTTCTTCAGGTTTTCTATTTCCATCTTTGCCTCATTTTGTGCCTTTTTTATTGCTTCTATTTCAGCTTTTATTTCAGGTTTTAGTTCCTGGCCTGTTTCTTTCATAGATTTGTTCATTTCTTCCAATTTTTTGTTTGTATTTTCTTCTATTTTTTAAGGCTTTTTTTCATATCTTCTTTTAGAGCTTTGATGATCATCAAAAAGGAATTTTTAGTGTTGCTTCCTTCTTTTTCCTCTTCATTGCTCAGTTCAGGTCTTGTACTTGTAAGATCGCCACTCTCTTCTGGAGTTACCATGTTGTCCTTTGTATTATTGTGTAATTTTTTATACTGAAGTTTGCCCATGGCTTCAGTGGTTCACGATTAGATGGGTCCTGGTCAGTTGTGGCACTCAGGTTTGTGTGCCTCCTGTCACCTCTCTGGTCAGGGTCTGAGTCTGTCCTTCAGAGACCCCTGCAGTTGTTGGTTCGCTCAGTTCCAGGTGGCGGTGGGTAGCCGTGCAACTTCCCTCAATAGGAGCTGTGGGTATGGTGACAGGCAGAGTTTAACTGCCCCTGCTCCAGAGTGTCCTGGGACTCTGCAGACAGCACTTGGTCCAAGAGCGGAACCGGAAGCTATGGGAGCTCAACTCTCCCTCCCAGGCTGGGATATAGGCACTTGGGCCTGGTGACCCCTCCTCACCTCTGGGCAGGGTCTGAGTCTGTCCTTCAGAGACCCCTGCAGTTGTTGTTTCGCTCAGTTCGAGGTGGCGGTGGGTAGCTGTGCAACTTCCCTCAGCAGGAGCTGTGGGTATGGTGACCTGCAGAGTTTAACCGCCCCTGCTCCAGAGTGCGCTGGGACTCTGTAGATAGCCTTGTATTAGCTTTATAAGAAAAGGATTTATAGACAAATTTTAACCTGATTTTGTGTTTTGTTTTGGGGACTAAAGATTATCTTAAAAGTTGATTGAAGTACATGTACAATTTATAGAATCATCTATATCTTAATATTTGAAATTTCCTTTTTGAACTTAAAATCAACTGGCATATTTTCATGCAAATATAAAAATTAAAATTTGTAGATGCAAGAGAATGGGGTAGATTCTGGCTTTGATTTTCAAAGACTGCACAGATTATATACTGAAGCTATTGATAAACCTTATTTTCAATGGATAGGAAGTCTGATATAAAAGCCATTATATTTTACATTTATATCTTGTTAACATACTAGAGACATTCTGATGAATTATATGAGAAGTTAAAATACCATGTGTCTTATGGGGACATCTTGAAGAAAAATGACAGAATTAGCATTTTAGATTTGCTATCTATTTTCTATATTTCTGAATTCCTTAGAAATGAAGTAATATGTGACAAAAACAAAAACAATAAAATGATATATGGCTCAACAGTATTATGGAACCACAGGGGTTTGCTCTATGCTAAAAACTCTGAGTGACTGTGTCATACTGACTTTTGTCTCATGTCCACTGAGGCCACAGGGACTCAGGGACCACAGTCTTATCAGTTTCAATAAACAAAACTCTGAATGGAAGAGTGGCTGTGAAATGGCAACCTCATGGACAAAATGACAAGTCAAATATACTATGGCATGACTGCCATTAGATCAAGAATATTGTCCTAGTCAACAGAAGACTAGGAGTCAACAGTCCCCTGGTCTCTGTGACCATCAAATTGTCAAGAGGATGGGCAGGTCAGTGGTTTGGATCACAAAGCTGGAGTATCTAGGAATTAGGAGAAGTTAGTGGATCTTCTACCATCCAAGAAGATGTCATCATAATAGATAACTCACAGCAGTTGCTTTAAATCTTTCTGGTTTTTTTTAAGCCTCAGATCTTCCATTCTTGCTTTTGGCATACAGATTCACCCTCACCCTACTGAGATCAAAGCTGGAAGATGAAGCTTGCTCATTTCCAGTCATTCTTTATCACCCTTCCTCTTCCTGCACACCAGAACCCCCTCCTGGCCTTACTATCCCTCAGCCACCAGCCTTGGCCTCTTCTCTGACTGCTTCATTCTCATTATCATTCATTCTAAATCAGTCTCTTGGTGTCTGTACCCCAAATCTCTGCTAGACAGCCAGGCTGTTTTTAAAAGTCTCCTTAACTTTATTTTCTTCTCTAAGTATTAGACTAAGGCACTCTTTGTTTTCACGATGCCACCCAGTACTCAGTACTGGGATGTTTTCTTCTCTGTTTGCTCTGATTTTTGTTATTAATTTTCCTTGTTTGAATGTTTCTCCCTTTTAAAAAAAATCCAAATTGAAATTTAATTGACAATGTAATGTTAATCATTACACTAGGGCTTATGAGAAGTGACTGGGCCATGAGGATTGCATCCTTATTATGAGTTTATTAACTGAAAAGGTAGGGTGGAGTCTTTGGCTTTTTCTTTTTCTACCTTTCTGTCATGAGAGGGCACTGTATTCCTCCATGCTGGAGGAAATAATGTTCAGGAACATGGACAGGCTACTCACCAGAAATCAAACTTGCTGATTCATTGGCAATAGATTCTTAGTGTACAGACTTGTAGGAAGTAGATCTCTGATCTTTACAAATTATTCCATCTCTGGTGCGGAGCAAGGGGAACACTCCTCCATTGTTGGTGAGAGTGTAAGCTTGTTCAGCCACTCTGAAATGCAGTATGGTGGTTTCTCAGAAAACTGGTAATCAGTCTCCCCAAGGACCCAGCAATACCACTTCTGGGTGTATACCCTAAAGATGCACAGTCGTACTCCAATGGCATTAGCTCACCTATGTTCATAGCAGCATTGTTTGTAATAGCAAGAACCTGGAAACAACCCAGATGCCCCTCAACTGAAGAATGGATTAACAAACTGTGGTAATCTACACAATGGAGTACTACTCAGCAGTAAGAAAAAATATCCTAAAATTTGCAGGCAAATGGATGGATTTGGAGAATATCCTCCTGAGCGAGGTATCACAATCCCAGAAAGATAAGCAGGGGATGTACTCACTCATTAGTGGACTCTAAACAAACAAACAAACAAAAGCCAAGCATGCCCAAGCTGCAAACCACAACCACTGAACAGCTTAGGATCAGAAACACCTTGGACTGACCCTTTGGATCCCACTCCCCCAGAGGAATACCTGACTCAGTCTTGATGTTGGGGGGAGAAAAGTGGATTTGCCAGGAGTGGAGGCTTACTTAACTAAGCAATATTGGGACCTTGGGACCTTGGGATCCCCTGCCCATGGTGGGGCATGGGGAGATGTAGAGAAAAAAGAATGACCGGATGTGGTGGGAGGGGGAAGGGACCTTGATTAAGGATATACAGCAATAGAAAATGTGACGTCTTTATTCATAATTAAAAAATGTTACAATAAGCAAAAAAAAAAAAAAAACCCAAAAACAAATTATCCCATCTCCGGCATTATATTACACCACACACACAAGAAGGACCAAGACAGTGGAACCTTACCATCAATTTCTATGGATACAAATTATCAACTAAATCATCTCTTTGGTCTTCTCCTGAACCTTCCCTCTCTTACTTTTATCCATAACATTATGATCAGCAATCACAAGGTTTAGGCAAATAGCCTGAGAACTGAACTCTCTGCCTCCTGTTCCCTGCTCTGATGAGCGAGACACATTTCACCCACCTTTTCTGGTTTTTCCCTGCCTTAAAATCTGTGCCAGTCTTAACCATTTACTGTTCCTTATTATATTGAAGTCCATTGCTGCAAATAAGCCTCATTTCTTCATCATCCTTGCTGCACTGGCCAGTCCCTCTGTGGTACACTGCTGCCAGCAGAAATCAAGACCTCTTCCCTCTTCACTGGGCTGAAAAAGCTCATTCTCTCACTTGTTCCTCATCACCTATACCAACATAACATTATATTGTTATTTACACATTCCTACTACCTACTCTTAGAAGAAATTATAGTTTCGATCTTCATAAGTCTTTGTTAATTTCCATCTTTAGACTTTGCCAGTGTTCTTCTACTTTCTCTTTTTCCTCCACTGAAATATAAAGACTGTAGATGGAATGAAACTTTCTTCTGGTTTTCTTGCTTTTTTCCCCATGAAAATATCAGTGTTTTTATCATCACACCTTTTTCTCTACTTGATTCTAACCTCCTTTACAAGGCACTTGTACTAGGCCACATAATAACTTGAAAGATCATTTGCACAAATATTCCTAAACAATTCTGCTTTCATTTATTCTGTCCCCGGGACATTTTGGCCTAGACAAAAATTCCAGCCTTCAGACATCTTCCAGCCTTCTCTTTTGTCACTGACATCTGTTGAGGATTCATCATCATGACTTTTCTCCTCCTAACAGTGTTTCTCTTTTACTTTAGGAATTCCCTCTGCTGTAGTTCATGCTTTTTTCCCCCTCCCTGGTGTTGTGAAAGAGTATCTTTTCTCAACCAAGAAATAAGAAGGCTAGAATGCTTTTCATATGGTATCTGAAAATTAACATAAGGGAAGTAAAAATATATGAATTATTTGGCTCACTGGTATCATCTGGAGAGACTGAATTCTGTTCCTGAAGCAAACATCCCTGATGCTATGTAAGGTCCTGTTCTTTTCAAGGCTCTTTCTTTAGATAATGAATACATTCCTTTGCTGAAACTGGTTAGCATTTTGTCTATTATTTGTACACACACACACACACACACACACACACACACACACACACACACCACACAAGTCTGACTGGAATACAGAAATATATTTTCAAGATTAAGAAAACATCACAGTACATGTGTAGATAAAGAATACTTATGTTTTCTTTTTCTTTTTTTTTTAATTTGGTGTGGTGATTTTTTTTTTTTATTATGAACAAAGAAGTCACACTTTCTATCCTTATATCTCCTTATTCAAAGTCCCTTCCCCCTCCCACCACATCAGGTCATTCTCTCTTCTCCACAACTCCGAAGCATAAAATTTGCTTTTTCTAATGCTAGTGCCCTGTCCTAGAGCCTTGACAATGGAAAGGTTTTATTTATTTTATTATCCCCCATCAGTGTAGTGTAGGCACTCTGTGTTAGAGACTTAATGGGTTTGAACAGCTTTCTACTGAGTGATACAACAAACAGTAGATGGTGAGAAAGTCAGAGTTACAAAGCAAAGCCAATCTCTGGAACCAGGGTAGAGTCTGCGTATCTCAGGTACCACAGATATCTTACCTCTGCTTTAGACCAGAGAGATAGGAATAGGTGACCCATCCACTATTTCAATAAAGACAGCTCCTTTTGTTCAGTAGCTGATGTTTCCAAGAGACTCAGTTGTAGCTTTTCAGTGATCGGACAGTATAGACAGTATGGAACAATGGTTCTCAACCCTCCTAATGCTGCAACCATGTTGTGGTGATCCCCGGCCTCAAAACTATTTTTATTACTACTTCTTAACTGTAATTTAGCTGCTATTATGAATTGTAAGATATCTGATATATGACCCCTGTGAAAGGGTCATTCAGCCCCTAAAGGGGTCACAACTTGTAGGTTGAGAACTGCTCTTATAGAAGCTGAAGGCAAGGGATTTCTCACTAGACAGATGGGCAAACTCATGAGATGACAGGCATTTCTCAGAAGTCCAGAAGCTAAGTGATAAAAAGTGTGAGTTGGGGAACAAGTTAGTGCCTTTGGAATAAGACAGAAGGGTAGAGAGGTTAAGGTATACTAGCACCAGGAGTAAAACGCCACTTTCTGCTGGAGGCTCATTTGTTTTGGGATACGTGGATGGTCCTGGACTTACAGAATGTTTCAGCCATGGGCACAAAACAAAGGCTGCAGGAGCTGGAGGCAGGTATAGGTAAAATGTGAGTCTCATGGGGGGTGGGGGGCTCCTTACTCTCTTCTTGGAGCCTGTTATTTTATGTAATTACAAACAACTTTTGAAAGCTTGTTTGTGAAGCTATTATAGATTTACCCTAACATTTAACAAAAACGTTTCTTATGAAATTATGTTTTATGATACAGATTTGTATTGTGAAGCAATGACTATCAACTACCTGTAGTTTGGTATTGTTGAGACTGTGTTATTAGTCACATATAAGTGTGTAATTACTCCATCTTACGGGCAAACTGCTCCTTTTCAAAAATACATTTTGATTAAATAAAATTATACAACTTTCCTCTTCCCTTTCCTCCTCCTACCTTTTCCCACATACCCTTTTTTTTTTTGCCAGCCCCTCCTATGCTGGCCCTCAAATTGACAGCCTCTTTTTAAATGATTGTTGTTATATACATATATATGCATGCATATGAATGCACAAATATATAAATACAACCTGCTGAGGCTAGCTTTTGTGGTGATATATATTTGGTTTCAGGGCTGAACACTTTGTATTGGATAATGAATAGGAGGGTTCCTCTTTGAGAGAGGCTAATTTTCCCTTTCCCAGTCATCGTTAGTTGTCTGTAGTTCTTTGTCTAGGGATGGGACCCTGAGAAATGTTTCTACTTTCATACCAGCATGTCTATTGATAGTGCCACAATCCCGGTCTTGCTAATGCAGCTGTTTCTAAGAGAGACTGTTTCACAGCAGACCTCTTAGTGTTCTGCCTTGAAGAACTCTTCTGCCTCTCCTCTGTGATATTCCCTGGGTCAAGGATGAAAGACCCATTATGTGAATATATTAATTGGGGATAGGCTCCCCACGATCTGTTGATCTCTGCCTTTTGCCTAGTTGTGTTTTTCTGTGGTGGTTTCCATCTGCTGTAAAGCAAAGCTTCTTTGATGAGATGTGAGGACACTTATCTGTGGGTATGATAAGATTTGGAATATGGCAAGGAATCATGCTGGTCCAGCAAATTCATAGTAATAGATTCTTTTCCAAAGTCCATGACCTCACTAGGCTCAAAAAATTGGCTAAATTTCAAGTACAGGGCATGATTTCCCTCCTTTTGAATATGCCCCTACATCCAATTGGAAATCCATTGGATATCATATGAGTGCTACTTATTTCACCATTATGGATATCTTGCCTTGTTGATCATGGTTGTGCTTTATAGGGTTGCAGCTATATAACACTGTTATTTACCTTCTTTGGAAGATTATATAATATTGCTTGATGCCATGGAAGCTATACCAACTAAAATCAGAGACAATGTAGGACTGCCCACTATCTCAACTCCTTTTCAAAATAATGTTGAAGAACTAGCCAGAGCAGTAAGGCAAGAGAAGGAAAACAAAATAAAGGAATATAAATATGAAAAGAAATTAGATTATCCATATTTCAGATTATATGATAACACAATAGGACATCCCCAAAATTCTTCCAGGAAGTCTAGAAACAATTAACAATTATAGCAAACTGGCAGGATACAAAATCAATTTACAAAAGCAAAAAAAAAAATCAGCCTTTTTCTACACCACCAACAAACACCAAGAAAAAAGATTATGGACACACTTTCATTTATAGTAACATTACAGATGTTAAAATATCTTGGAATAAACCCAAACAAAGAGGTAAAAGACTTCTATAATGAAAACATCAAATCTATGTAGAAAGAGATAGAGAAAAATATTAGAAAATAGAAAGACCTCCCATGTTCATGGATGGGTAAAATTAGTATTGTGAAAATGACCATCCTACCAAAAGTAATTTACAGATTTAACATAATCCCAATCAAAATACCTACAATATTCTTCATAGAAATAGGAAAAAATCCTAAAATTCATATGGAACCAGAAAACACCCCTGATATCTAAAGTAATCCTAAACAAAAAGAATACTGGAGGGGTTGCTATTCCAATTTTTAAGATACATTATAGAGCTACTGAAAAAAAAAATGTCTCTGGCACAAAACAGACAAAGAGACTAATGGTGTATGACAGGAGAACCAGACATGACTCCTCACAAGAAAAGTCATCTGATATCTGATGAAGAGGCAAAGACTACACATTAGAGAGAAGGCCGCACTTGCAACAAATGTTTGTGGAGAAACTCAATGTCCACATGCAGAAGAATAAAACTAGACATGTGTCCATTGCTGTGCACAAAAATGAGATCCAAGTGGATCAAAGACATCAATTTGAAGCCTGAAACACTAAAACTAGAAGAAAACATAGGCAACAGTCTATAAGATATAAGTATAGGAATAATTTTTTAAATAGGACTCTTTAGCCCAGGGACTAAAGATGACATTTGACACTGAATACATTATAAAAATAGAACATCTTTGCACAGCTAAGGAAATGATCATTTGAGGGAAGAAGAAAACCACAGAATGTGAGAAAATTTTTGCCAGCTACACACCTTACAGAGGATTGAGATCCAGAATACACAAAGAACACAATAAGCAAAGAATCAAGGAAACTAATGGCTCAATTTTTAAAAATTAATAGAAGAAATATAATTTTTTATTTTTTAATAGAAGAAATAAAAATGACCAATAAATACCCCAGGAGATGGGGAGAAGAGAGAGTGACTGGGAGGGGCAGGAGAGGGAAGTGTGAACAAAGGGATACATGAATTAAAAAATGAGACTTTATTTATAATAAAAAAGAAAAAAAAAGTCATCATCTTTAGCAACTATGGGAATGAAAGTTAAAATGACTATGAAATTTCATCTCTTCCCAGTCAGAATATCTTAGGTCAACAAAACAACCAACACTGTGAAATCAAATGCTGGGGGGTTGTGGAAAAAGAGCAGCCCTTAGTCACTGTTAGTGGGAATGCAAATAGATGCAGTCACCATGAAAATTGGTATGGAGAATCCTTTATAAAACCAAAAATAGGAGGTCCCATTTATTATTTCTCTCAGTGTCTATGCTACTGGTGTTATATTTAGAAAATGGTCTCCTTTGCCAATATGTTAAAGACTATTTCCCACTTTCTTTTCTATCAGGTTCAGTGTAACTGGATTTATGTTGAGTTCTTCAATTCACCTGGACTTGAGTTTTGTGCAGGGTAATAGATATGGATCTATTTGCAACTAAAACATTTCTGTAAGGCACAGGACACAGTCAATAAGACAAAATGACAGCCTGTTGAATGAGAAAAGATCTTCATCAATCCTACATCTGACCAAGGGCTGATTTCTAAAATATATAAAGAACTCAAGAAACTAGAGATCAAAAAACCAAATAATCCAATTCAAAAATGGGGTACAGAGATAAATAGAGAATTCTCAACAGAAGAATCTCAAATGAGTAAAAGATTCTTAAAGAATTGTTTAACATCCTTAGCCATCAGGAAAATGCCAACCAAAACAACTCTGAAATACCATCTTAACAACTGTCAGAATGGCTAAGATCAAAAACACTGAAGACAACCTTTGCTGGAGGGGATGTGGAGTAAAGGGAATACTTTTCCATTGCTGGTGGGATTGTAAACTTATACAGCCACTTTGGAAATCAGTATGGCAGTTTCTCAGAAAAGTGGGAATCAATCTACCTCAAGACCTAGCAATACAACTCTTGAGCATATTCCCAAAAGATGAATATTCTTACCCCAAGAACATTTTCCCAATTATATTCACAGCAGCATTATTTGCAATAGCCAGAACTTGGAAACAACCTAGATGCCTCTCAACTGAAGAATGGCTTTAAAAATATAGTACATTTATAAAACAAAGTACTACTAGCAGAAAAAAAATAGTATCGTGAAATTTGCAGGCGAATGTATAGAACTAGAAAAAAATCATCTTAAGTGAGTTAACATAGATCCAGAAAGATAGACATGGTATGTCTCACTCATAAGTGGATTTTAGAGGTAAAGCAAAAGTTAATCAGGTGACAATTCACAACCAATAAGAAGCCAAGTAACAAGGAGAAATTTATGAGAGATACCCATGGATCCCCCTGGGAAAGGGAAATAGATAAGATCTCTTGTGTAAATTGGGAGCATCTTGAAAGGGAAGGTGGGAAGAGAACATAAGGTAATGAGATAGTTGAGTTGCGGGAGGACAGAGAGGGAAAACAATGAAATAGATATCTTGAGAGAGGGAGCCACTGTGGGATTAGAGAAAAACCTGGTGTTAGGGAAATACTCAGGAATCCACAAAGATGACCCAGATAAGATACCAAGAAATAGTGGAGAGGGTGCCTAAACTGCTCTTTCCCTATAGTCAAATTATTGATCACTTTAGGAAAAACAGGCTATCCAAAAAATTTTACCTTGGCCCTGAGCTAGTGAGAGAAACACAATGTGGATCTTAGTCAGTGAAAGAAACAATTTATTTCTTAACCCAGATCCAAAGAAACATGTCTTGACTCTAAAACTAGGTCCAAAGAAACACACTTGGTCCGTAGAATCCGAACCAGTGAAAGAAAGATACCCTTCCCTTATATAGAGTCCAAAAGCTAAGAAACAAAAAAACAGTGAAAGAAACAAAGTTTGGCTCTGAAATCAGCCATCAGTCATCTATGTCCCCAACCAACTCAACAAAACCCACCAATCCCTGAGCACCCTGACTCTGAACCAAGACCCAGTGAAAGAAACAACCTGGATTTGGGACTCAAGTCAGTGAAAGAAACACTTTTTCCCTTAACCCAGAACCAGAGCAACATGCCCTGACTCTGAAACTAGTACCAGAGGAACACACTTTGTCCCTAGAATCAGAGCCAGTGAAAGACATATGCCCTGGCTTTAGAGTTGGAGTCCAAAAGCTAAAAAAGGTCAGTGAAAGAAATACAGTTTGGCTCTGAAATCAGTCATCTCTGTCCCTTACCAACAAAAGTAACCAATCCCTGAGCAGGAATAATTAACCAATTCTTAAGTATAAACCCCTCTGCCTGTTCAGCTGTTGGCTATTCTTTCCTACCCTGGTAGGGGCAGCCACTCTCCTGGACTCCTCCTTCTCAAATAAATCTCTTTCTCAAAAGAGTCTCAGGTGAAGATCTTCATTTGCCAGCACAGAGAAGAACATGCTGAGACTGCCCTTAGTGGACTGAGCAGAAAAATCTTGCAGGGACATCCCCTTAGGGAGACTGAGCCAGGAAAAAGAACAGAAAAAGTAACAACTTTTCATTGGAGCTGGAGGAGAGTGCTTCATTTCTGCAGGGTTTTCCCTGTTATCAGAGTGAAGCAAAAGAAGTAACACCTTGGGCTGGAGAGAAAAAGCAGAGTTCTTCTGGGAAGAACCAAAGCTCAGCTGTAGCAGCTCTTCAGGAGAGGAGCAGGATTGCTATACCCTGTGGGGAGACATTCCCCCACCATACCCCAGCTTCAGGTATAGCCTGACTTTCCAAACAGTCAAAATACCTTTCTTTCCCTCCAGAGCTGAGCTGTCCCATGCAGTTCCAGCTGTCAGAGCTGTCCTAACAGCTCTCCAGGTGTAGCCTGACTTCATGAACAGTCAGGATACCTTTCATCCTCTTTGTAACATTCTCTTACCACCAACCTGTCATTATAGAACCTTCATCCAGCAACTGCTGGAAGCAGATGCAGAGATCCACAGCTCAGTACTGGGTGGATTCCAGTCTAGTTGAAGAGAGGGAAGAGAGATTATATGAGCAAAGAGGTCAAGATCATGATGAGGAAACCACCGAGACAGTCGACCCCAGACCACTGGGGAACCTGCCTGGGACTGAACTAGGCCCTCTAAATGTGAATGACAGTCAAATGGTGTTGGCAGTTTTGGGGGGCTCTGGCAGTGAGACCTGAATTTATTCCTAGTGCATTAACTGGTTTCTTGGAGCCCATTCCCTACAGAGGAACACCTTGCTCCGTCTTGATACTTAGGAGGAGGGGCTTGGCTCTACCTTAGCTGAATGTGCCAGACTGTATTTATTGACTTACCTTGGGAGTCCTTGCCCTCTCTGAGGAATGGATGGGGAGGTGGGATCAAAGGAAGCTGTGGGATAATTGGGAAGAGGAGAGGAAGGGGGAACAGAAGTAGATATGTTTTTAAAAATTTATATATATATATATATATACACATATATATATACATATACATATCCAAAAATAAATGTACCACATGACTTAACTGAACCACTCATTGGCATATGCCCAGAAGCTCAACATCCTATTCTGCAGATATTTGTTCAGTAGTGCCCATTGCCACCATGTTCACAATAGCCAAGGAATAGAAATAACTGATGTGACCTACAACAGACGAGTGGTACCTGAGAGAGAACACTTACTCTCCGATTCCTCATATTTAATCCATCACTGGAACTCCATCATATAACCTCATGAATCCATTTCCAATCTATTTCCCTTTTTATTTCCATTGGTGTAATATTTTTCTCAAGATTAAACTCAAGTGAACTCAAAATTACTGTGCTTCTGTGTCTCCACATTGCTATTGGTGTGTTCTAAAGCATATCTGTGAAAAACACATATCTTTGATTATCCTATTTATTTTCATTAATAAAACATGAATATTTAAATCTTAGTGATTGCTCCCTGCTTCCCATGTGTGTATGGTGTTTTGACAGGACAAAAAGGAAAAAAGAAAATGAATATTAAAAAGATAATTATGCTAATTCACTCAATTACAATTTCAGCTCCCACTACAGCTACCTGTTTACAGGGATGAACAAGAAGGATGTCCTGTAATATTTCAGTCTCCTTTACTGAAACAAGAAAACAGTTAAAACTTACCAAGTGCTGACTCTGTATTAAATATTGTGCCATTGAAATGATCTCAGTCAGTCTTCACATCTGCCCTGATAATTCAGGATCATTTTTCCTCATTTTTAAGTAGAATGCAACTGAAGCACAGCAAGGCAGAGGCTAATAAGACATAGGTCTGAGAGGAGCAGCCAGGATGAAATTTTGAATTCTTTTCTAATTCAGACCAATGGCATACAGTCTTTGCTCCATTAGGAGAATAAACCAAGTATTCTTGGGGTTATTGAAATACAATGTGAAGCAGAGATACCAGCAATAATATAAATACAGAGACAGGAACAGCTACCCTGAACTTACAGAAGCTTCCAGAACTCCCAGCACAGTAAAAGGGGAGCTCATTTCTCTGTCCCTTGGCTGTTTTCTGTAGCTTTTTGGACAGTTGTCATTGGAAGGCTCCTGCTCTGACTCTCACCTGCACTCTGAGCCTTGAAGGACAACGCCTGTGGATTGCTAGCTGCTTTCCATGTTCCATGCCTTCTCTGGTATGTTTCTGCCTTTCTGCCTGGGCGGTGGGGGTTTGGATGAGGAAGTTTCAGTTGTTTACCTGGTCAGTAATTTTCCAGCCACCTGGGAAATTTCCACAGTGCTACACCCCTGAAAGCACTGGGTATATAAGCCTGAGATTGACCTTCAATTAATGACATTCTCTTTGAATGAATGACCTGTGCCTGTGTCTTTGTCAATCCACAGGCCTAAACCTGACTTGATGACTCCAAGTAGCTCAGGCCGCTACAGTCCTTCTTACTCTAAGATTCTACACATAGAAATTTACCTCACTACTTAGTTTTTATGTTAAAAACTCATTTTAGTTTCTAGTCTTAATGCCTATTTTATTTTCTTTGGGTTTATATTCTTCAAAACTTCAAAACTTGAATACAGACACTAATCTTTTTAGAATGTTTTAGTAGTTGTTATCTCTAATATTTTTTTTTACAAATATTAATAATTGAACTTTAAAGGTATTTTACTTTCTACTCAGTTTTGCTAAATGTACTTCATTTTCATTCAGTGACATTTTATTCTCTTAATAAAGTATATTAAATACTTAATTTATATTAAATACAAATGTTTAAATTTTATGCCTTTATAAGATGTTTAGTAGGAACTTTAGCATAATATGGAAGAAGAGTATTGTAAGTGTGAGTCCTGATGTATGCTTTTGTTCACAATAAGGTAACTGAGGCAGAGGCAGCTTGGACAGAGCTAGGCTGAGGGATTGTGGGAGGTAGAAGTGCGGAACCTTTGAAGGGAGTGGGTCAGGAAACAGGCTAACGAGGCCTGGAGAACTTGGCTCTCACTCCATCTGCTTCTAGAGTCACTAACAGTTCATTCTTTTGCTCTTCTCGGTGGTGACAGGAAATGACAGAGGTGCATCACCCCACATAGATCTGTCTAGGTCTTGTATCCTGTATGGACTATGACTTTGTGGTAGAGGAATAGTGGGAAAAAGAGGTATGTGCTAATGAAGCCTTGTTAAAATAGTGTAACAAAGTACCAAAACACAATATTTTATACTTATTTATGTTTATAAATGTTTATATACTTATAAATACATTATAAAAATAATTTAAGAATATAATTATATTTATAAATACAAATAAACATTAAAACTATTTTGATACTTTTTTACACTATTATATATATTTATTATATACATAATATATTTGCTACACCATTATATATACTACTTTATGTATTTTAATATATTTGTAAATATACTTATTCATATATTTATAACTAAATTATTTATGTATTATATATATAAAACACTGTATTCTATATTTGTAGTAATGTTTAGAAAGAAATATCTAGTATATTTCCTTCCTGTGTGTAAGCTCAGCCTTATCTCTCAGCCTGTGAACCCCATCAAGACATCCTTGGCATCAAAATGGCCATACCAAAAGAAAATGAACACTTTGGGAAATATCAAAGCTTTTATCACTGGAGTTGTATTTGTATCCCAGGCTCAGGAACTTTACAGGTCTCTAAGCTGCCTGTGTGACTTTGGGGATGGACTTTTTCAGTTTTCATTTGTTTATCCAAACAGATAAATTATTAGGATAGACTTAGAAACTGTCATTGTTTTTTAAATGTAATTCAAGCCAGACAAAATTCCAGCTTGAAAGCAGTGGGAGTGGGCATTCAGTCCCACCCTTGGCTAAAGAATTGCTGGAAACTGATGACTTCTGGGAGGGGATGAGTTAGTTTTCTCTGAGGGTGTAGCCCTGGGAGATGAACTGCACCCCAGTGGATGGCCACACTCCCAGCAGTGTATGTGTAGAACAAATTGGACACAATGGTCTTACCAGAAAAATGAGGATACAAAGTTGGGCTAGTATGGAAGGGGTGGATCTGGGGGGAGTTTGGGAAGGGAGTGAATATGATAAAAGTAAAATATTAAATTATGAAAGAACTAATGAAAATATTTTAAATTCTTTTAAAAATATAATGTTGTAAGTGCCAATATTCATTTAATAGAGAAAAGAAAAAAAAAAGCTAAGGTCTTATAATGACTCTTAAGAACTTCCTAAAACAGGAAATAGGTTATTTCACAAAACCATCTTAAAGTCATGTTTTATAGGATGGAAGGATGATGGGTCTCAGGTAAGCCGTTGGCCACATGGACCAGAAAGAGGTCAAATGGGAAAGAAAAACAGAGATCAGACATTTTGACAGTCTGAATTTAGAACAGATACTGCACAATTTATCAGATTTACAAGGGGAGAGGATGTTAGTGAACAGTAACATTCATGTCTCACTCCCTTGGATTCCCAGACGAGGGCCCCAATTTCTGAGTCAGAGCTAAACATCAACATTTTGAAGCATAATTGCCTAACAGAGCCATGTATGACTCTGTTGATGCAAAATCCCCCTTGAACTCTGTGGCATCTTGTCCTTGTCTTAGGAAGACTCATTTCTAACTGGAAGCTAGTACGCAAGTCAGCTAAGAGGTTCAAAGATGAAAAACAGGGCTCCACCAAACAGTTTTGGAACACTTGATGACCTTTTTGGGAAACAAGATAATTTCACAAAATTGGGCTGTCTGGTGGCTACATTCCTGTGGCAAAGCAAACAGAGAAAGCATTGAGATATGTGTGTGGGAAATTAAAGGTGGTTTAGGACTAGCTTGATGATGATCATGTTGGTGGCAGTGGTGACAATTTCTAGAGTATCGTAGGGAGAAAGAATGTGTCTGGGTACTAGAAAGCTACATTCTTACTTCTGCTTCCAATTTTGGTGCCGCCCATTATCCCCAAGAGAAAATTCTCATGGCATTGTTGTTTTCTTTCAGTCCACATTCTTTTGAGAAAGCTACAAGGGTACCCTGTGTACAGTATAAGCTATGACGAGGATTCTCCACATCAAGAAATCAAACAATATTGAACAGAGTAGAGTTTTGTAGAAGTGAAAAGCTGTAGACAGACCAACATAGAAATAATGGGATAGGATAAAATAAAAATGAAAGAGATGTAAATCTTCACAAAGAACATTGAGACAGAAGTCAGCATAACAGATTATCTGAGCAAGAAAGTGAACAAGAGACCATGGTGACAGCAAGTTAGAATTTGGAATAGGTTGGTAGTAGCTGAATTGAAATAGCAGTTTTGATGGATTTGGGTCTTGATTGAGAATCCACAGAAAGCAAAGAAGAGGCTTCATTGTCTTGCCTTGTATTTCCTTATTGAGTTGAGGTAGAATCTAGCAAATTTGTCTTTAGAAATAAAACTTTGGTGTAGGAAGAGAAGTCAATCAATTATATTAGAAGGCTAGTAGACTGAAGGCCACTGCAGAAGGTGCTCAGCACTTAAAGTCAGTGGCCTAGATCTAGAAACAGGGAGACACATGGAGAGAAGAGCCCAGATTTAAATTCTATGCTGAGTGGGAATAGTGTGCATAAATGACAGGTTAGGTGTATGGATTTGGCCTAGGGGATGGCAAGAACTACTGATGTTTCTGTTTCTAATTCTGATGACAGTAGATGGTGGTATATGAAATGATAGGGAGAACTGTATTCCAGGCTACACAAGTGTTCATTTTACATGCTGCTTTAGAAAAACCCAGTCTCAGTAGATAAGAGCAGTCACAAGGTATTTTTTCTTTTAGCTTACTTTGGATTTATGAGTCACAATGTGTGTGTCTTGGGAGAATAGGAAGAAAGGTAGATTTCAGATGTCTAAAGGTGTGGGAGAAGGGCTACTATACTAAGCTGATAAAGTTGGCTATGACCAGCTAGAATTAGTTGGCTTTTCTCATCAATGACTAACAAGCTAGTGTCAGTTCAGAAGCAGCATGGCCACAGTGCCTGGTGCATCACATCACGCAACTCTCCTAATGACTTTGTTCTATTGGGCCAGTGTGATCTGGTGGTAAAAACAAAAATTACAACCAAGATGCCTGTATTCACTTTAGTCTGGGTCCATACACATGTTTCTTTCTTTTCTTTTTACATAATAAGTAGAAAGAAGGGTACAACAAAGAAAAAAATGCTATCTTCTTTGAGAAGAGAAAGCATTTTTCTTTGAGGAGATAAAATGGCATCTGTTTTCCACCTTCTCAAAGATACAAGGCAGCATCCCACATGTAGAAGCTACTTTGCTATGCCTAGCAACCATATATCTCCAAGGTTTCCTGGATGCAGCTAGAATACACATCTGAGCTTCTTTTCCAGGAAGGTATAGCCCTGTGGGGCAGTTCTGGTTACAACTTCTTTCTTGCTAGTCCAAACAGAAACTCCTCTGAACTACAAGGTCAAGATGAAAACCTTGACTCATCTACTACATTCCTGACTTAGTGTGCAGAGAAGGCTTTTGCCTTTTCAGAATTGTTCCAAGAGTAAAACTAAGAAGCAGCTGGGTCGTCTATAGCCATTACTGTCTCACATTATTTTCTTCTATTCATTTGCTACTTGAATGCCTATTTATAACTAGGTAGTACTCATGCTCCTGCTACTATGGTAGGTTCTAGGAGGGTAGTATAGAGCAAGCCATGTGAACTTCTTTGTTTTTTCTTGTTTTGCTATGTGGGTTTATTTTTAAGGTTTTTTTTTAAACTTTATTTATTTATTTGCCTTAGTGTTTGCCTGGAACTGGAACTACAGACAGTTGTTAGCTGCCATGTGGGTGCTGGGAGTCGAACCCGGGTCCTCTGGAAGAGCAGGCGGTGCTCTTAACCACTGAGCCATCTCTCCAGCCCCCTATTTTTAAGGTTTTTATACAATATATTTTATTCATATTCTTTTCTCCAACTCTACCAAGCTTCCTTTGCAGCTCCCCCCTCACACATTCATCTTGTCTCCCTCTCTTTCTAAAAAGAAGACAAAAAATGCTAGATTAGACAAACAATAAGGGGACACACACACACACACACACACACACACACACAAATAGAATCTGTTTTATGTTGGCCAACTACGCCATATGAACTTCTTGACCTCCAGGAGCTTGTAGCCTCCTGTAGGGGACAGCACAGATTCTATATTCCTTGGTGTATCTCAATGTATTATTTAGTTACAGGAAAGTACACCTTCTGTCTTAGAACTCTTTTTTATTATGAACTGTGAATAACAGAATGGAAAGTTCACGACTGAGTCAGTGTTTACTATTAGCTAGTAATATCATAAGAACAACTAGCTGCAGAAGATGCTTGGCAGCCTAGCTTTGCATTTTCATCCATCTGTGCTGTTAGAATTTGGATCCCAGACCCTGTGTTCCTAAGGATGATGCCATTGGAAGACAAGACATTGATGGAACTGCTGTTTCTCTGGGAGAGTGTTCTTCAAAAACTAGTTTCCTTTTTGGTTGGTGTCAAGAAAGGCTTTGAGAGAGCTGATAGATTGGATAACAGGAGAACATTTCAATTAAAATAATAGCAGAAGGAATTCTAGAAGGAGAAAGGCTCAAGGCTTAGAGTTTGTGAATAGACAGAGTCATGCCTAAGACATCTTAGAAAACTGGATGCAGTTTTCCTCTGTAATACAACCATCTAAGGAGGAAGAGGAGGGGTGACTGCATTACAGTTCTTACAGAACAGAGTACATCCAGAGTTCCACAGCAGAAGCATGGTCTCTGGAAAGCATCTGAGCAGAAGAATCATCGCTGCAAGAAAAGTAGTTAGGCCAAAGCTCATGAAATACTGGAATGCCACAGTCACAAACTAACTCTCTTTTGTGCCCCTTAGGCCCCTGTGGCAAATGTATTAAAATTATAGCATACCTGGAAGGCCTGATTTGTCATAAAGGTAAAAAAAGAACAAGTGTTCACTGCCAAAACTGCCATCTTTAGCTGGGGACACCTTAGACTACGCAAGGGAGCCTTGAAGATATTTATGTGTCAGCCTCAGCACACCTTTACAGTTAGAGTCTCCGAGGCTCACACCCAGGCTTCAATGTTTCTAAAAAGTACACAGCTTCACCTTGCTTTCATTTATTCTTTCTCTGTTTCCTGCTTATGGATGAGATGTGATCTCTCAACTCTGTTTCTGATGCCATGTCTGCCAACTGCTGTCATGCCTCCCTGCCAAAATGAACTCTTATCCATCTGTAACCATTGCCGAAAGAATCTTCTTTCATAAGTCATCATTGGTCATGGATTTTTATCACAGCAATAGAAAATAGCTAATACTGTTGCTAATCAGTTGAGGTCCATCCAGGATAACGTTTTGTGATTAATATAGGAAACTTAGTCTCAGCTGTAACATCTCCTTACCTTCCCATTGGCTGATGTCTGTACTGCCATCACTATAGAACTAGAGGCAGGAGAAACATGTGCTTGAGACCAGCCTAGGCTACACAGCAAGAAACTCTTCACTTTTGTCATATACTCAATCTAATCAAGGATAGGGTGGTCCCACACAACCACACAATCCTTCATCTTCTTAATCCTTGCTTTCACGGCAATGGAAGTGATTTATAGGGGTGTGTGTGTGTGTGTGTGAGAGAGAGAGAGAGAGAGAGAGAGAGAGAGAGAGAGAGAGAGAGAGAGAGAGAGAGGTGTGAGAGAATCCTGAAAGTCACACGAGGTTCTGTCTACCACAGTGGCTGTGGATATAATTTTTCAGCCAATAACGCACATTGAGCACTTAGCATCTGTCAGACATGGTTAGTTTATACTTGAAGGAAAGCAAATGCTTTAGAAATAGAGCAGATTTTAGGTTGCAGGGATCTCCATTGGAAGTTGCTTTAAGTAGTGTGATAAATATCCGCTCAATGGAGAGGGTAGTATCTGGGCAAACCTCCTTATGGCAGTGGTGTTCCCCTGACATGGCCAAAAGCGCTGCTCCTGTTGCTGTAGATGGGCCCTTTATGCTAGATGTTTACTTTTATGGAAATACTGAAGCAAAGTAAATTCTGTATTTGGCTTTCTTACATGTTAATGGAGACTACACATTAAAGTGACCTGTTCACAAAGATATTGTGGACCAAACAGAAACCCTTGATGCTTCAAGGTGGTACACAATGCAGAAGTGTGCTGTGGGAAACAGGAATAGGACACTGTCATTTTGTGGTCCTGTTGGTGAGTCTGTACGACACCAGGGCTCAGCAAAGCATATTCTTTATTCTTTATTAGCTGACTGACTGACTCTTTTATTGTTGGAGTTCATAAACTATACTACAAACATGAAACGTTAGGCTTTGCACTAATCACAGTGATTTTAAAGAAGAACATGATGTGCTTTCTGAAGAATTTACAATTAATTGGGGTAGATTCATGTGTGGATAATTTGCATTATGACATCCTAGTTGATAAATCAGTAGCATTTTATTACAGAGAATGGAAACACCCTTCATAGCATATACTGGTGAGACTGTTGAATCAAGAACTTGAACAATTTCTAGAACACTTTTCTGAAGATGCTTAGTATTCCACACACCCAGGCTAGTATTGATGAAATATTTATGCTTGGCCACACATGGCTGCCTTGAGCTCATATGAGGCAGAGGAAGCAGCAAGTCAGTGTTGTCCCTTGATCACAGGACACTGGAGGGAAAAACAGCCACAATTAAATATTGATAGGACGGGATTTATGTAGCTATGTCTAGCACAGCAGTATATCAAATTCCATGCTTGGAAAACTGGAAAGCAGCAGGCTATCTCCAGTGTTGTATGCCAAGGGTACAGTATGAGGACTGTCCTGTGGGACCTGTCCTCTGCTTTAGACCTTAGAGCACCTGTCCCAGTAGATGACTGTGGCTGACAAGCTATTTGACACAGGGGCCAAATAAACTCCATGCCTTGTCTGCTGCTGGGAAAAAAGTCACCCCACCATTAACCGGCTTAGAACTACTTTTTGGTTCACTCAAAAATGTGCAGATTGGGCTTAGGGGGAGGTTCTTATTTAAATCAGGTTCTGGGTTCTCAGCAGAGCTGCTTACCTATGAGCTGATAGTTGGTTGATGAATCAGCTGGGGATTGTCTAGTTTGAAATAGCTTTGGTCCAGAGCCAGAGGAATGGGTGGTGGTGGAGGCTCTGTCTTAATATGATCTCTCATTTTCCAGAGAGCTGTTCTAGACTTGTTGGCAAGGTATTTAAATTATTCTAAGAGCACCAGCAGACCAAGCCTGTTACACAGGCAGCTATGGAGCAGTTGTTAGTAACCCACTAACCCAAATGAAATGGCACATAAAGGATAGTATGCAGATTCATGTTGTAAAAGGTTCTAGCGGGGCTTTCTGGGCCTGGATCAGAGATTTAGTCCCACTCTCAGCCCCGCCTAGCATCAAATAATCACACACATGCTTAAATTATTTTTACGCTGATTGACCAGGTATATAGTTTGCTAGTGCTTACTCTCAATCTAACCCATCTTGTTCAGCCATGCGGCTTGGTACCTTTTCTCAGAACAGCATTTCCTCTGTGTCTCCTGGCAGCTCCTGTGACTGTGATTGGCATCTGTGTCTGATGTCTGTGTCTGGTGTCTGTCTCTGCTCTGAGATGTTTCTGAGTTTTCTTAGCCTGGTAGTCCTGCCCACACTTCCTGTTTGCCTTTGACCAATCAGCTTTTATTAAACCCATAGGCAGGCCAAATATTTACATTACCAGCATAATCCCGCTACAGATTCTGGTATATGCCAGCTCTCTTCTATTTATGAACTATATGATCTTGGGTAAATTTTATTACTATTCTGAGACCAGGTTCTTACATGTAAAATTAAGTTAAAAATTGTGACCACTTCATATAAATATTATGAAGGTTAAATCACATTATGTAAAACAATGTAATATCTGACACATGATATATTTTAATAAATATTAATGACCATTATTATCATGACATTTTTATCATCACAGAATATCTCTATTATTTCTATCTCTATGGATGGGACAGATTACCTATTACATAGGATGTATTTTTGAAAATAGATTAAAAAAATGATAGGGGTCAATTTCCCTTAACACTCAAATAATTAACATATGTCACTTATATTTATTCTACATATAACCTTTCCTGGATGCTCAAGGCACAGAGTCATTCTTTTAGCTTATTATTGATATTAATGACTTCACATTGTTTAGTCAGTTTCCTGCATAGGCATTCACTGGCCTGAATTAATGCAGCAATGATATTTCACCTTATTATTTCTTAAAAACTAAGTATTGTTTAGTGATGGCTTTGTTTTCCAAAGGTATGAGACATAGACTAGATTAAAAATGCACACACAGAAAGCAATTTATCTGGCAATCATTATAAGCAGCAGAGATGCTTACAGAGCACAGATTGCACTGGACACAGGAGAAAAGCTCTGTCTGTTACCTGAGCCACATGAAAGCCACTGCTCTGGAGGACAACTGGCAGGCAGTCCAACCAGGAGATGATTTTCCACATATGTTGGTGAGTGTGTCCTTACCTGGTCTAGTCAGCTCTGAAAATTCCTCATATTTTCTGCCCTGCCCATTTTAACCCCACTTCCCCAGCCAGCTCTTGGTGGTTCACTTATATAGGGTGACTGCTAATTTCATGGAAGATATGCTTCTGGCAGAGCAAGTCTCAGACATTCTTAGACATGGCTCTTATGATCAACAAATGGGTTATTTATAAAGTAGTGATAATCTCATCAATCCATGCGAATGGTAGAAACACAGAGCTAAACCCAAACAACATTGCCAATTAAAGGACACAGAAGCCTTCCTTTTTATCCATATGCTCTTCTAGCCCAAAACACAAGGTGAGACAGTCATTTCCTTAATAGAAACTTCTGCATTAGCGTAGGCAGTTTTGGGAGGTTATGGAAACTTTAGGAGATGGAACTTTTGCTAAGGGAGATAGGTCACAGGTAGTGTGAATGATGGTGTGTGTGTGTGTGTGTGTGTGTGTGTGTGTGTGTGTGTGTATGTGTGAGTGTGTGTGTGTGTGTGTGTGTGTGTGTTATCCCAGGCCACTTAATCTCTTTCTAAATACTTTGAGATTGAAATGCCTCTACCACATACATATTCCTATCACAGTATGCATAGAGCCAAACAACTCTAGATAGAGCCCTTTGAAACTGTGAGCAAATACATTTAGTATCTTTTGTTTCTGTTTTCTTGATTTTTTTTGAAGATTTTTGTTTTGTTTGTTTTTTTTTTTGAGAAAAAAAAAACTTAGTTGGGTGGATATGAAAGGGGAGAGTATCTGAAAAGACTTCTCCCAGGTCCCAGGACCATTTCTACTACGTGGACCAATTCAACTTTCCAGGATCATGAGAGAGCAAACAGGAAGAGAGCTGGTGTGGGCCGAGTCTTAAACTGGCCTGCCTATGCCTCTAGGTCAAGGTCATATTGCCTGCTTCCCACTACAGAGAAAATTGTTTAAATAATAAAAATATAATAAATAAATAAAGTTTCACCTGAAAACATCTATATCTAGGAAATATAGATGGGATTTTGATATCATATATGATTACAAAAACAATGTACTTTATTGTGCTTAAATAAAATTTATGCTCTAAAAAAAGGAACTGCAAATCAAAATAAATAATTCTCTTTAATGTTTGTGTGAGGTACTTGGTCACAACGATGAAAAAAAATCAATATACTCTATCTCCCTCTGTAGCTAGTTGCCACAGTATTGAAGAGATTTAGGAAGGGAGAGATACTGACTATGAAGCTTTCATAGGGCTTTCATTTTTCCTTCAGTTACAAGGCTAGAATGATGTGATGATCATACGAATACAAATTAGAATATAGAGTTATAAAAACAAACATCTGATATTTCCTAAGTCAGTTGATCAACTAAGCATTTATCTCCACATATACCCATAAGTCTTTTGTAAGAGTCCAGATAGAGGTGTCTCTTGCAAGGATTGCTCTGGGACCTGATGGAGTCCAGGGCACACAATACTCTGTATAGTTTGAGTTAACATCTCTCTGAGCCCGTATCTTGAATAAGACCATCCTTGAACAGGTGATATGGGGAGAGATTAACTGTGATGATGCTGCACAGTTTTTCCTTTCTTTCAGACTTCCTGTACCTTCAACTCTCCCATCATTGTAGCGAGACAATAGAGTAGCAAAATGTGACAGCATTTTCTTTTGTCTGTGATGGTGCACACGAGGAATATACAATGAATAAATAAGTCGGTAAATAAAAATGGACATTAAAACTTAGTTAACTTTTCTACTGTGTTCTTCAATTTTGATATGTTCAGGCGTGGTGACTCATAATAACAGAACTCAAGAGGTCTAGGTGTGAGGACCATGAGTTTGAAGCTACCTTATGCTACACGGGAAGGACCTTATCTCAGAAAGTAACAGATTTGATATGAGAGAATTCATGATGAAAACAGGATTAATATAAACTTAAATATTGTATAGCAAGTTATTTTAAGAGTAAATATTTATCTATACAATTTGAGAGAAATGAGAGTTTTATATAACCCATGTTTTCAAGGCCTACTCAATTCTACATTTTCCTCTGTGAAGTAAAGGTGTTTTGTTTGCCAGAAATAATAGT
Organism: Sigmodon hispidus; assembly: GCA_004025045.1. Classification (NCBI taxonomy): domain Eukaryota; kingdom Metazoa; phylum Chordata; class Mammalia; order Rodentia; family Cricetidae; genus Sigmodon; species Sigmodon hispidus. The sequence goes on from PVIH01006951.1 coordinate 24,608, forward strand.
AGAATATTATTTCATTTGATGGTGCCAAAGAATGGACTTTAAGCAGGGAATATTGGCATAGCTATTGACTTTATAGAACTAAAATTATCATAGTAGATATGATCAGCAAGAAATTAAAATGATTAAAAAAGAATTAAAATTTTCATGATTTCAATGAAAAGTGTAAGTAGCCAAAAATACATGAAACACCAAATCTTACTTATTCTCAGAGAATTTGGGAAGGTTTCTGCAAAGAATTCTGTTTGGTTTTGAACTGAAAGTAAAATTAAGAATGTTTAGGGCAGAGGAAAGTAGAAACCCATGTTGCCTGCAGGAGAAAGAGCCCTGTCAATCTTTAGGCATAAATGGAGTTTGAGTGTGAGCCTAGCCTTTAATGGCTGAGAAGCCATCAAAATAAACTTTTAAAAATTGTGATAAGAGTGCTAAAATGTAGCTCTCCAAAATTGATGGCTTATGGTCTCATTTCAGTGGAGAAATACTCAGTTTTCTATATATATTTTAAAAATATATTTTTATTTAAAAGTTTTTTTTTTAACATACCTACAAATGTTTCCTGCAGTAGGATTATGTTATGTTGCTACTGTTTTCTGTCATTGTAAATATTTGTCCCGCCTATCAGTTTAATAAAAGCTGATTGGCTAAAGGCAGGAAAGAAAGTGTGGGCAGGGCCACCAGGCTAAGAAAACTCAGGAACTTCTGAGAGCAGAGACAGATGCCACAGGAATGTGACAGAGGCATGAGGAGGAGACGGCAGCAGACGCAGAGGAAATAAGCTGAAATGCTGCTCTGAGAAAAGGTATCGAGTCACATGGCTGAACATGGGTTAGTTAGCTAGCAATATGCCTGGGCCCTAGGTCAATCAGTTTTTATTAAACTCATAGGCGGGACAAATATTTACAATGACAGGAAACAGTAGCAATATAACATAATCCCACTACTGTTTTCCCTACTTTTTCTCTTCCAAGTCATCCTCCACCTTCCTCTTCAGCTCCATCCCACAATCTATTTCTCAGAGGGAATAAGGACTCCCAGTCTGGTATATCCAGTTGAGGTAGTACCAATCCCCTTCTCTCTGAATTAAGGCTGAGCAAGGAAGGTGTTTCTCTCCAGAGAATGGGCTTCAAGAAGCCAGTTCATGCACTAGAAATAAATCCTGGTCTCACTGCCAGAGACCCCACAAACTGCCCATGCCATTTGACTGTCATCCACATTACATTCAGAGAGGCTAGTTCAGTCCCATGCAGGTTTCCCAGCTGTCATTTCAGAGTTAGCTCCCAATAGCTAAGGGCAGCTTTTTCTGTGGGTTTCCTCATCATGAACTTGATCCCATTGCTCATATACTTTCTTTTCCCTCTCTTCAACTGGACTAGGAGCTTGACCCAGTGCTTAGATGTAGATCTCTACATCTGTTTACATCAGTTACTGGATGAAGCTCTATAATGACAATTAGGGTGGTCATTGATTTGATTATATGGGAAGGTCAGTTAAGAAACCTTCTCCACTATTGCTTGGAGTCTTATCTGGGGTCATCTATGTGGGTTTTTGGGTGTTTCCCTAGCACCAGGTTTCTCTCTAACCCCACAATGGCTCCCTCTATCAAGATATCAATTTTATTGTTCTTCCTCTCTGTCCCTTCCCCAACTCAACCATCTCATTCTCTCATGTTCCTTTCCCACCTCCCTGTCCCCCTCCCCTGCTATGGTCCTAATTTACTCAGGAGAACTTACCTATTTCTCCTCCAGGGGAATTCATGGATATCTTTCTTAGGTCCTTCCTAGTTACTTAGCTGCCTAGGGGCTGTGGATTTTAGCCTGGTTATCCTTTGCTTTACATCTAAAATCCACTTATGAGTGAGTACACACCTTGTTTCTTTTTCTGAATCTGTGTTACCTTACTCAGGATATTTTTTTTTCCTAGTTCTATCCATTTGCCTGAAAATTTCAGGATGTCTTTTTTTTTTTTTAACTACTGAGTAAATGTACCACATCTTAAAAAAATTCACTCTTCAATTGAGGGACATCTAGGTTGTTTTCAGGTCCTGACTATTATGAATAATGCGGCTATGAACATAGTTGGGCAAATGTCACTGGAGTAAGAATGTGCATCCTTTGGGTATATACCTAAGACAGGTATTGATGGATCATTAGGTAGATTTATTCCCAGTTTTCTGGTATCTTCTTCAGTGACTTAAAGTTCTTGTCATACAGGTCTTTCACTTTTTTGGTTAAAGTTATCCAGGATATTTGATGTCATCTGCAGCTATTGTAAAGGCTGATGTTTCCTTGATTTCTTTTTCAGTCCTTTTATCATTTGTGTATAGGAGGGCTATTTTTTTTTAGTTAATCTTGTACCTGCTACATTACTGAAGGTGTTTATCAGCTATTGGAGTTCCCTGGTAGAATTTTTGGGATCACTTATGTATACTATCTGTATGTATAGTCTTCAAACAATGAATGTTTGACTTTTTCCTTTCCAATTTTTATCCCTTTGATCTCTTTTTATTGTCTTATTGCTCTTGCTAGAATTTTGAGTACAATATTAAATAGAAATGGGGAGTGGATAGCCTTGTCTTGTTCCTGATTTTAGTGGGATTGCTTTGAGTTTCTCTCCATTTAATTTGATATTGACTGTCAGCTTGCTGTACATTGCTTTTATTATGTTTAGGTATATTCCTTGTATCTCTGATCCCTCCAGGAACTTGATCATGAAGGATTTTTGGATTTTGTAAAAGATTTTCTCAGCATCTAATGAGATGGTCATTTGGTTCTTTTCTCTCAGTTTGTTTATATGGTGAATTACATTGATAGGTTTTTTTTTTTTTGTATGTTGAATTAATCCTGCATCACTGGGATGAAGCCTATTAGATCATGGTGAATAATTTTTTTGATATGTTCTTGAATTCAGTTTGTCAGTATTTTATTGAGTATTTTTGCATCAATGTTCATGAGGGAGACTGGTCTAGAAGTCTCTATCTGTGTTGTGTCTTTGCATGGTTTGGGTGTCAGGGTGACTATCACCTCATAAAAAGAGTTTGACAATTTTCCTTCTGTTTCTATTGTGTGGAACAATTTGAAGAGTATTGATATTGGTTTCTCTTTGACAAAAATCTGATAGAATTCTGTGCTGAAATCATCTGGCCCTGGGTTTTGTTTTGTTTTCTTGTTTTAGTTGGGAGACTTTTAAAAACTGCTTCTGTTTCTTTAGGGGTTATAGGTCTGTGGTGATATTTATTTAATAAAATTATCCTAGAATATGATCAGAGCCATATCTTCAGCTTTCTTTTTTCTGAGACAGAGATTCTTTGTGTAGCTTTGGCTGTCCTGGAACTTGTTTTTGTAGACCAGACTGTCTTTGAACTCACAGAGATCCTCCTGTCTCTGCCTTCCAAGTACTAGGACTAATGGTGTGTGCCATTGCCTGGATTTCATGCTTGGCTCTGTGGTTTACTCTCCTGACTTCTCAGACTGATTTTATTAAATATATATCAACACATAGGTCTATTTAAGTCATTATCTGATCTTGATTTAATTTGGGTAATGGGTACCTATACAGAAAGCTGTCTATTTATTTTAGGTTTTTCAATTTTGCGGATTATAGGTTTTTGAAATATGACCTAATGATTCTCTGGATTTTCTCTGTGTCTGTTGTTATATCCTCCTTTTTATTTCTGATTTTGTGAATTTTGATAGGCTCTCTCTTCCTTTTGGTTAGTTTAGATAAGGTTTTGCCTGTCCTGCTGATTTTCTCAAAGAACAAATTCTTTGTTTCATTGACTCTTCGTAATACTCAGTTATCTTTAAGGATCTGACCACTGAGAGTTTGACCATGCTCCAGTGACTATATGGGCAACACAAATTACACTTGCTTTGTTCGTTGTTTGTTTTATTACTTTTGCTCGGAGTGAAGGATGCAGGGGTTGTGGGGTGGACCTGGGAGGACTGGCAAGTGATGGTGATCAGCGTGCATTTATGTGAAACTTCTAAATAATCAATAAAATATTATGTTGAAAAAAAATAACAGCAAAAAAGTAGTTTGTCTGGAGGGAAGAGAAAGTTGGGGCAGTAATAGTGAGGCCATGTGTATCCCATAGCCAGGGAATGTTTTATTTCTGTTTACTGTTTTTGCTGTTGTTATTAGATGCTCCTCTGGTTGTTTATATTGTTTTACAAAGTTTTGACCATGTTATTTTTATCACCTTAGATAGCTCTGTTGGTCCTCATATACAATATATCTCCTTTCCTGCCTCTGTGCCAGTCTGTGTCACCTCTCACTGCAGACTGGGTGTCTTTTTCTTGAGTCTCCATGTCTCCAGTATCTTCAGTGAGCTCTGTATTCAACACTGGATTCTGGGAAAGCTCACCCTATACTCAATCTGTTATGTCTTTTTGCAACTTTGAACTCCTATAACTGATTCTCATCTCTAAGACTTTTGAGTTATTGTCAAAGTGAAATTTTACAAGATGCTATATTGAATCTTTCCTGCATCTATAAGCATTAGAATTTACAGCATCCTATTTAAAAAAAACAAAGGAACTCTGAACAAACCCAACAGACCCTTCTGGGTGGTGTGCTGTCTTCATTTCTATTATATTTAAGGTGTTATATTACTATAATAATCTATTATATTACTCCGTCTGCCCTTAGCTTTCTGTTCCCAGGGCAACAGAACTCGAAGTAGAAAACCTAGATGACTGACTGACTGCTGTGGTGGGTTTTTGCTTGTTTGTTTGTTTTTGTTTGTTTGTTTGCACCTATTTGGCTTCTGGTTAACATCTGTGATTTGTTTGAGTTTCCAGTCATACTTTGCTGTACTTATTGAAGGGTATTAGGTGGTAGAAACTTGTGCTTAGAAGCTGAGGGTTTAAATTCTGGCTTTGCTGTCTACACTGCTGTTGTCTATCAGTCACAGTGCTTCTTATGACCATGGAGGAAAAACAACGTTCTTTATCCTTCTCTCCTATTATGTCCTGTGATTGTGGCATGTAAAACAAGGCTGAAAAAAAGATAGAAAACAGAATGAATTTCTTTAGCATGTGCAAAACACACACACACACACACACACACACACACACCCTCATGAGACTCTGTTGGTGGGTAACACAAAGTAGTGGTTAAAATTTGGAACATGGATACATAATTTAATGGAAAGTGTTTAGCATTTGGAGTGTACATACCTATCTTACAAGGAGAAGGCATTAGTGAAATAGTATCATGAGGCTTTGGGAAAGATAAATGGGCCCTAAGAAGAATAAACAAAACAGGAAACATAGTTTATGACAATATCACCCTGTGTGTGGGGTAGAATTCTAGAGATGACGAGAGTTGTTCTCACAGAGAATATTTATGACAACTGAATTTTTTCTGGATCTCTGTTTTTATTCAAATAAAGAATTTCAAGGACCTAAATGCTTAACTGACTTGGCAGTACAGACCTGTAATCCCAACACTCAGGACATGGCAACAGGGGATCATGAGTTCTAGGCTAGCCTAAGTGTCAACTGAGATCTTGTCTCAAAGAGGGAGGAAGGGGAGGAGTGGCAGGAAGAAGAGAAAGAGGAGAAGGGGGAGGAGGAAGAAAAAATTCAAATTCTTTTTACACAAAATAATTCTATGTCCAAGAGGTATCATTTGGGGCCCTGAAACCATATTCTATGACATTGTCTATCAGCTCACATAGGTTCACAAGCTCTCATACCAAAGAGGATGTCTGAGTACTAAGAATTCCTTTTTGTTTTGTTGATAAATAACAAGGACTAGTTTATTATTTGCTCTTGAAGCTGCCCAGCAGCCAACTTGTAATATGCTCCTTTTTGTCTGGGGAAGTTTTATATCTCGAATTGTTTCCTATCTTGGTTACAGAATTGTTTTGCAGCAATCTAGACCATGTGCCACACTGTTGGGATATAATGGAGGGGAACATAGGAACTTTACTCTTCAGTCTAATTTGAATCAAATGATGTGCTGTATGTTATTAAGTGCTAAAAGTGGCCACAATCATCCTAATTTACCCCAGACGAGGCCATCCAGCATGTACCAGGACATAAGCTCTACTTAGAAGATAGGATTCCTCACAAAATCTAAGAGAAGAAATTACAAAAGAAGGCAAGGTGTTTTTGGTTGATATTTATAGTGTCTGTGGGATTGTCCAGCCAAAATATGTATTTATTTAACCACAGGACTACTGAAGGCCCTGTGCCTGCTTAGAGGGCAACTTCTGTAAGACAGAAAATGTTTTCCAAAGAAGAATAAGGGTGAAGCTAAAGCTGAAAAAGCCCTTTGTGCCTAGAAAAGCTGCTGCATGATCTGTTCTTATTAAGTGCTCAGTATGAAATAATTCTTAGTTCTATCTTAACATTTACATGAGTGTCACAGAATTTACCACCAAAAAGGGTCAAAAACTAAATACAACAAAAATTATCTTTATATTTGAAGGCATCCTAGTTCTTAGTAGAAAGAGCTATAGCTTGTTATCTGTACCAACATATTTCTATTTAAAAGTATATTATAGATAATATCTACAGTATGTACATGGATTTATTTTGGTATGTATGTATATATACATATATATGCATACAGAGAGAGAGAAAAAGAGAGAGAGAGAGGAACATGTTAGTAAGATTTTGCTAAATCCAAGTGACACTCATCTAAACTTTCATGTGTACTTGAAAATTTCTCAAAAGTCAAACAATCCTGAGTAATTTCAAATCAACATGCTGCATGGTCTGGGTTAGTTCTGTGGAGAGTAGAGGTTGGAAAAGTCAAGCTAATCTGGTAGAGGGAGGAAGAACTCAGAGAAATCTTATCTGTGGAGCTAATGGCTAAGCTGAAATGTTTTGTATGCTAACAGACTGAGGAAGGGCCAGTTCAGCTCTGGAGCAGTGAGGCAGGAGGTTGCTCAGGTATACTGCAGCAACTTTGTTGCACAGCTCCAGAGGAATCTGTTCGCAGAGCTGTGTCCTATAGCATTCTGGGCCACCCATCCAGTAGGAATTAGATCTTGGGTCGCCACTCTGAAGGTTTGGCTGTAGGACTTGCGTCTTTAACCTATGCAGGGAAATCCAAATGACTGAAACACACAGAGTATGAAGCTTTAGTGGGAAGGAATGAAGGAAGAAGTCAGCCTTAAAAGGTTGCATTGAAAAGGACCTTTAGACTGTGTCAAATCTTCTGATTATATGATGAACACTGGTTTTAAGAGAAGGTGGATCAGATTGGAGCATTAAAGAGATCACTCATGTGCATAGAGAGATTGGAGAATAGAGATCTAATAGCAGATGTCTGTGACCAATTAGAAAACTGTGGCAGAAACCCAAGTGGAAAACAACAAAGACCCAAGAGAGTGACCTGATGTGGTGAGAGGGGGAAGGGACCATGAATAAGGATATACACGGATAGAAAATGTGACTTCTTCATTCATAATAAAAAAGGAAAAAAAAAAGAAAATTGAAAAAAAAAACAAACAAACAAAAACACAAAGACCCAAACAAAGGTCATGGGAAGGAGTTGAGAAGACAGAATGTGCTGGTCAACATTTTATCACTATAATGAAACACCTGACCCAGACTACTCAGGAACTAAAGGAGTTATTTACCTCCACCTTAGAGCCTTGACATCTAAGATCATGTGTCTTTATTTATTTGGCCCTCTGGCAACGACAAAGGATAATAGTGTGATGATTTGAATGTAATTGGCCACCATAGTCTCATAGGGAGTAGCACTATTAGGAGGTGTGGTATTGTTGGAGGAAGTACATCACTGTGGAGGTGGGCTTTAAGTTCCCATGCTCAGGATACTGCCCAGTGTCTCAGTTGACTTTCTGTTGCCTGCAAGATGTAGGACTGTCAACTGTTCCTCCAGCACCATGTCTGCCTACATCCCACTATGATAATAGACTGAACCTCTGACACTGTAAAGGAGCTACCCCAATTAAATGTTTTCATTATAAGAGTTCATTATATGAAGGGATGCTTCCTACTCCATGTAGGGACTCTCCTGCTACACAAGTGCTCTCCATGGCTCTCTGAAACCATAATGGAGGATTTCACACCCCCTTTCGTCATGTATCCTTCATTACTGTGATGCCAGAACCATGTAGATGGCACTGCCAGGTTCATTGACATATTTAATAGAAAGCTGACATTATCCCATTTATATAATCATTTCTCAGATTTCAAATGTTAAGGATACAAAATGATGAAATATTGGGGTTAATGCATTACCTCATCCATTGAATTTTTTTTAGTCACAGACATTGAATCGAACTAAATACATGTTTAAAAAAACTGTCCGTGTGCTAGGGCTGTAGCTCATATGGCAGAACACTTGCCTAGAATGTCTAAAGCCCTTGGTTTTTGATCCATGGCACCACTCAAATTTGGCAAGGTAATGCATTTTTGTAATCCCTGTGATTGCAGGCATGTGCCACCATCCTTAGTTTGTGATGCACTGTGGATCAAATCCAGGACTTTGTTCATTCTATATAAGCATTCTACTTATATGAACTATGTCCAGATTTTAAAAACAGTCTGTCTGTAAGAAAAATGTTTCTTGAAGGATCTTAGCAAAATTCAAATAAGACCTTCAGATTTATGCATACCTATTAGCAGTTTCTTTCTAGGTAAACCAAGAAGTCAAGGTTTGCAGTAAGCTCTAGGCAGGTCCAGGCTTACTCAGTTTTAGGATGAGTATTACAGATAGGCAGCTAAGTAACTGCTAAGCCCCACGTTCTGATCTTGAGTGGATGCTGAGATGATCCACCTTGGGACTTCTTGCCCTTTTCTGGGAGGGGATGGGAGAATGGGGAGGAGAGAGGATGAAGGCTGACTGGGAGGGGTTGGGAGGAAGAAGGGAGGGGAAGCAAGGGGATACATGGATAAAAAAGACTTTATTTTATACATAAATAAAAAAGAAGTTAACAAAAAAAGAAGACAAATAGAATGGAAGGTGTCACATTGCCAAGTTCTTCCCTCTGCAGGAAAATAGAAGCAAGAAGTTTAGAAGGAAGACATATTGTTTTAAAGGTGCTCCTTGCTATCTTGTATATATACCAATGTATCTCTTGTTTAATTAAAGTAATTTAACTTCCTAAATTAGAATATGCATTCTGCAGTTTCTGATAGGCTGGAATATAGGGTATTTTCAGACAATCTGGCACAGCTCAGGGTAGATTGAGTATGTACTTTTAATTAAATTCTCTTTTTATCTTTAAATTCCAGAGCAGAAGGAGCCTGGATACCAAAATAACACCACTTCCCAATAAGTATTTGAAAATGAATAATTGACATAGCCCTTCTTTTATTTGATAAGCACTTATATTGTCTTCCTCTGTGCTATATATCTAGATTGGAAAAGGAAGATTTTTGGTTAAAATGTGACTGATGACTGTTTCCTTAAATTTTCAAAAGAGATCAATGATGGTCAAACAGGCATAGATATAGGATCTATATTGGATGTGTTGATCAGGCTGAGAAATAGGGAAATTTGCCCTGGGGAGCAGTGTAGAAAATAAGCAAATGGCTTGAACTGAATATAGTTACTGACACAATTCAGTGGGGAACAACATCATCAGTAGTGTCGGGAGATGAGAGGAAAGGGCTGCAGGAGCTGGTGCTGAGTATTCTTGTTATAGGGCATAGGAAAGGGAGAGAATCAGAGGGAGGAAGAGGAGGAGAGAGAGAGGGAGGGGGAGACAAAGGGAAGGAGAGGAAGGAGAAAGTGCTTAGGAGAGAGATGAAGTCCTACAAAATGGGTAGGAAAGGAACTAAAAAGTGAACCCCAAATCATGACATCTAAAAAGCAGTGCAAACACCAATGAGAGCAGCTGACAGAGGACGAGGATCCATGCAGCAGAATTCAGCCAGTGTTTAATAAGCTCCTATGTAGTGGACAAGAATAGATCGTGAAACTATAAACATATTTAAGGAGCTGAGGCAGATTAAAGGTGCTGCTATGGAGCAGGGAGGTTGTGGCTAAAGATTGCTCTGGGATTAGCTCAGGGACCTGGGCAATTTTCTGAGGACTTCAGCAGTATACCTGACTGAGGCTGTGAATACCTCAAGGTGTAGGAAGTAGTTTCTGTCAGGCACCATCCCCCTGTTCTTTGCCTGTGGTTTATTACATTAGAGACAGAGAGTGCTGGCCACAGTCAAGTCTATGGGTCCTGAGCATCCATTTCAGCTCTCCTCTATTACAACATCAAACCATCAAACGTAACAAGAGAGTAAGGTTAACAGTTTCATGGGCCTCCTTTGAGCAAATATTCTTGCAGAATTCTATGTGTGAAACTTCGCTGGTCCTAGTCACTTTGAGACACTCAATCCTGGTAAAGGGGTAGCTTTGCTTTTCTTTGAGACAGAATACGTAGCTTAGCTTGGCTTGAAAGTCATCATATTGTCCAGGCTCACCTCAAACTTCTGCTACATTGACCTCTAAATGTAGAGACTATAGGCATGCAACCACCATATCTGTCTTATATTAAATAATTTTAAAGAGAAATTTTATAGATAGAAATACATGGAGGGATCTGAAATTACAGAGTGTTTTCAGTCTTGAGTCAGAGTAAATTCTTAGGGAAAATACTCTTCCCATTGAATCTGTCAGAAAAGACAAAGATGGCTTTTGCCCTAAGATCTATTGTCCTATACTCAGAGCAAACCCGAACAGGAAGAGGAAAGGCCAAGGACTGTATCTGTACATGTACTTTCTACTAACCTGTGAGATGATGGAGGGCTAATGTTTATGTTTCTCTTGCCTTTGGCTAAATCTTCAGTTCCTGATGATCAGCACTTAATTAAGCAGAAGATATGCTGGAAATTTCACTGTAATTAGAAAACACAAGTAAGATTCTCTTCCTTCCCAAATTCCCCTTTGAATAGCACAACTCAAAATTATCTGAGTACCTTCCCTGAGTGTGGAGTTGATACCTAGGTCTGCATTTCCAGTAGGACTTACAGAGAAGCACAACACAGAAAGACATAATTTGCAAAAAACAAACAAACAAACAAAACCCACTGACTCGGGGCAGAAAGATATCAGAAAATTAGAGCCGCCTAGAAAGTTTCTCATCATGAGTATATTGAGATCTAGAGCTGAGAGTCCAGATCTGGATTACAAGCAGGTGACACAAAAGTCAATATGGACACATGACACAGGCTGAGATGCATAGCCTAAATGTAGCAAGGCATATAAAATTTAAAGTAATCTTATTATGTTAATGATATTCAGAGCATACTGTCTCTACCCCCTTCTCAAAACCTGTCTCTCATCCTCACAAGCACCTATTATCAGTGGTCCCAGAAATTTACTTCCTCACACAGGAAAGCAGGAACCATTTTGACACCTCACTAAATCCCTTGGAGTTTTACCAATGGCATGTTTCTGGAATGTGCCAATTACTATAGACTCACTAACTGTTTCAGGTGTCCATGTTTTCCTTTATACCATCTCTGAATGTATGCCATACTTAATGACAATTCTCTGTTATCTGGGTTACAGTGACACCTTCCTAAGTGTTCTCTGCTCTGCTTTCCCTTGGCTAGTTTCCCCAACCAAGGCAAAGAATCTTTTTGTAATGTGTGTTTACTTCAGACCCTGAAATAGAACTCAATCATGGAGAGAATCAAATTCAATTAGCATGGCCTAGAATTCCTTGTCTTACTAATTCTACCTCACTCTCCTCATCCTTATCCTTTATGGTTTGTACAAAATAAACTTTAGATCCAGTAATAGCAAAAAGCACATTCTCAAAACACACAAGGAACATTCTCTTAACAAACTTAAGACTCTGGAAAACCTAGTTTCATGAAAGAAGATATCAGGAGGAGGAATAATTTCAGAGAATTCATAAATATGTGATAAACGGGATCCAGAGCAACTGATATATCAGGACAGAAATGGGAATTTTTAAAAAAATCTTGATACAAAAGCGTAAATATGTTTTTTTCTTTTTAAAAAACACTAATATGTATGGAAACATTAAGAACAGTTATAAGGGTCAAGTTTATAGCAATACATGTCTGTATCAAAATGGAGAATTGCAAATACACAACACAATGTTAAATTTCGAAGAACCAGAAAAAAAAATGTATAAAAATTTATAGAAGACAGAAAATAACAGCTATTAGAGAAGAAAGAAATGATGCAAAGATCAGGAGAGTAAAGAATCTTCACTAGAAGAGCTGGCTTTGAGAGGGTCAATGCATCAGTGTACCTTTAGCTAGACTAAGAATCCTGCATAAAATCAGAAACAGAAGAGGAAGAATTATAACAGACACTGTAGGGATACAAAAGAGATTACAAGAGACACTGGTGAAAAAAATATGTGCAAAATTGGACAATCTGATAGAAATGAATTCCTTGCAACATACAGCCTGATAAGACAGAATCATAAGAAAACAATAAATCAGAACATACCAGTAATGAGGAGAGATTAAGCCAGTAGTAAAATCTCTGAAGTGAGGCTTGGAATCTCATGGCTGAACTCTCAGAACCACAGAGGCCGGGGGATCAGGGGTTCAGGCCATTCTCATACTACTGTGTCTGAGGTCAGTCAGAGATGTATGAAGCCCTGTCCATACTGTGTTTGAGGTCAGTCAGAGATGTATGAAGCCTTGTCCAAAATATTTTTTAAAGAAGAATAACTTCCCATCAAAGACAAAGATGAGTTCAGAAAATAACAACTTTACTGCTGAATTCTACCAATTGCTCTAAAAATTTAATACCAGTCTTTCTCAACTGTTTCCAAAAACTTAGGACATGAGAACACTTCCAAAATAATTTTCTAAGCTCAACATTTCCTTTATATGAAAGCTATCCAATACTGCTGTAAAAAAATTATAAGCTAATACCCATGATGAATATACAGAAATCTTTAATAAAGTACTAGTAAATTCAATAATATATTAAAATATTATTTAATATAGTCAAGTTAGGTGTATTCCTGGCTCAACATGTACAAATAAATAACCATGAAATGCTGCATTCACTGAATAAAGTCCCTGCGACTTTGAGATGATAAGCCTCTTTTTTTTTTTTTTTTTTATACTTGGATGGTACCATTGATTTCAGCTGTCTCATGAATGATAATAGCATCCAACTCAAATCATGAAAATAAATAGTAGATTGTTTTTTAAAAGCCTGAAAAATCAAATAAGAAACAAGTGAAATAAAATATATATTATGTATGGAAAAAAATAACATAATAATGTTAAAATGTCTATAATATTCATGGTTATCTACAGACTTGATATAATCTATCTCAAAATCTCATCATTGTCATAGAGGAGAATAATCCTAAAACTTATAAGGAAGTATGAAAAATTCAAAGTGGTCAAATAATCTTTGGCAAAAATTACAAAGGACTAGCAAGATGTCTCATCACAGTTATAGGAGACTGCGCTGTGAGCCTGGTGATTCTAGAATCCATAGAAAAGTGTATGGAGAGATAATCAATATCACTCACTCCACAAAGGTGTCCTCTGCTATGGCACTTGATACACACACACACACACACACACACACACACACACACACATATACACAGTCACTTTGAAAATGACAAGCACCATCTATTTGACTTGAAAATTGGCTACAAATTTATAGCATGTTGTATGGTAACTACATAGAAACAAGCATAAAAGAAATCAATGATGCAGAGGAGACTGAGTAATAAATTTATGCATGTATTGTCATCACCTTCAATAATGATATAAGATGTACAGTTGGGGAAAGATGGTGTCTCCAGTAAATGGTGTTACAAGAACTGGATGTCTATACACAGAGCAGGATATGCAGCCAGACCCTCACTTGTACCATGTTTGATAATCAAGACACAATCAAACCAAAGACTTAGATATAAAACTTGACACTGTGAGAGAACTAGAAGGAAACATGGCAATATTCTGTAACTTTGCTGTGGTCAGTGATTTTTCTGTATGTGACTCCAAAGCACAGAAATAAAAACAAAAATTTAAAAAAGTGATTATATCAAACTAACACTTTTTGTACAGAAAAGGAAATAATAAGCAAAGAGATAACATATGAAATAAAAGAAAATATTTTCAAGCTATTCCTCTGATAAATGACTAATATCTAGACTATAATATCCTCCTGAGTGAGGTCTGACAAACTCATAAAGATAAACAGGGGATGTACTCACCCACTGGTTGACTTTAAACAAACAAACAAACAAAAAAGCTAAGCACATCCAAAGCTGCAAACCACAACCACTGAACAGCTTGGGATCTGAAACACCTTGGACTGGCACCTTGGAGTCCATTTCCTTCAGAGAAACACCTGACTCAGTCTTGATGTGGGAGTGAGGAAAGCAGATCTGCCTGGAGTGGATGTTGAACTAAGCCACCTTGGGACATTGGGACCTTCTGCCCTTGCTGGGGAGGAGATAAACTGATGGAGAGAAGAGTGAGTGACTGGGAGGGATGGGAGGGGGAAGGGAGCCTGAACAAGGGGATACATGAATTAAAAAAAAATGACTTTTTTTCATGAAAAAAAAAGAAGCCCTAACAATTCCAATATAGTATAATAAACTCTCTATTTTAAAAATAGACATAAGCTCTATATTTGTTTGGGTTTTTATTGCTACAAAGAGACACCATGACCACAGCAACTCTTATACAGGGCAACATTTAATTGGGGCTGGCTTACAGTTTTAGAGGTTTAGTCCATTATCTTCATGGCAATGGGAGGCAGATACAATATTGGAGAAGGAGCCGAGAATTCTATATCTTGATCTGCAGGCAGCAGAAGTAACTCTGTGCTACACTGGACATGGATGGCTTGAGCATATATGCAACCTCCAAGTCCACTTCTACAGTGACATGTTACTCCAACAAGGCCACACCTACTCCAACAAGACCCCATTTCCTAATAGTGCCACTCCCTATGGGTCAAGAACTCAAACACAGGAGTCTGGATCTATACTTTCTCAAGCCATCATAAGATCTAAGTAAACATTTTTAAAAAAAAGACATAGAAATATCTAGTGGATATGTAAAAAATGACTCAATGACATCAGATTGATTGCCATCAAAAAGCTGAAAGATAAGCAGTGTTGATGAGAATGTAGAGAAAAAGCAACTTGTGTATGCTGCAGTGTTAGGAGCATAAATTCATACATATATGTGGGAAGTGGAGTAAAGCTTCTTCAAAAAATTTTAAAATAGAATTATAATATGATTCAGCAATTCCAATTCTTAGTTTATATTTAAAGGAATTCAAATCATCAAAACAATAATTTACCTACACGTCTGTGTTGATTGTTCAGCCTTCACAATAGCTGAGCTGAGGAAGCAACCTAAGTGTCCATCAATGAATGAATGGAATTTTATAACATGGCATACAATTTAGCTGTTAAAAAAAGAATGGATTTTACTAGTGTGTGTGGCGGAGGGGGTGTTGTCTTGGTGTGGATGGTGGATGGTTGTTCTCAGTGGTGGCTGCTGAAAGATGGGGTGGCTGTGACCATTTTTTTTAAATAAAAATGAGGTTCATTAACTGACTCTTCATTTCATAGAATTTTTTTTAAAAAAGGAGGGAATTGTGTTACCTGTGGGAAAATGGGTCAATCCAAGGGACACTATATAAAGTGAAAAAAGGCACAGAGAGACAGATACCTGTTTGTCACTTATATGTGGCATGTGAGCCTTTTTGAGTATAACTGTAACTAGAAGTTGGCATGGGTGGTTGGGAGAGATGTTAAAGAACACAGAATCTACTAAGTTCAAGAGATCTATTGTATAGCACAGTGACCATAGTTTATATATATATATATATATATATATATATATATATATATATATATATATATATATATACACTATATATTAAAGTGGCTAAGAGTACATTTCAAGTGCTTTCACTATAAAAGGAAAAGCTCTACAATGTACACATATATCAGAGTACTGTGTAGAGTACCATTAATCTATAACTTTTACATGTCAACTGAAAAATAAATACACTGGGCAGAAGTGACAGCTCCTAACATGGGGAAGTGGTCCCCACTTGTTCATACCAGATTTCACTGCATGCTTAAGAGTGGGACTTCCTTCTTGGGTCAAGATAAAATAGATGAAATACTTACACTATCCAGTTACCTAACGATAAACTGTAAACAAATGTAACCTCAGAAGATTTATTGCAAGCATCAATGTTCTAAAAATGCTGTGTTGGAGATTGTAAGACTATCAAATTATGGCGACAGTACACAAAGCATTACCTAAGTGATAGCTGTTAGTCTAAAATGAGAGAAATCATGATGTCATTTGGTTTGTTGTTGTTTTGCTGAGTCATACTCCATTGTGTAATTGTACTACCTTTTCTTTATCCATTTACTGACCTAGGCCCTCTGCATGTGTGTGACAGTTGTGTAGCTTGGTCTGTGTAAAGCTCCTAGCAGTGGGATCAGGACTTGTACCCAGCTCTAGAGCTGGCTTTTAGGAATCCAATCCCCAGGTTGGGTTGCTTCACCCAACCTTAGTGCAGGGAGAGGCGCTTGGTCCTGCCTCAACTTGATGTGTCATGCTTTGTTGACTCTCATAGGAGGTCTAAATAGAGACAGAGGAGGAGTGGATGGTGGGGGCATAGACGAGAGGTGGGGGAGGGAATGGAAGGGGGGAGGGTAAACTATGGTTGGCATGCAGAATAAATGAAAAGATTTTAAAAATGGGATAAATCAAAATCTGTCTTAGAAGATGCAGAAAAAGAAAAAAAAGAAATGAAGAGGAAAAAAAAATGTACCATTCTGTGGTCATGGAAACTGGTCTGACTGTGAACATGAACCTGGGTCCCTGAGCCTGCACAGTTAACCCTCCTTCCTATGGACCTACTGATCCAGGGTCTTCTCTAACCCTCTTGACCTTTTGACCAGCTTTGTGTGATTAACAGCAACAGCAAATAGGCCACTTTGGAAATAGTGGCCTCCTGTGCAGCTGGAGTCCCGTAGGACAGGCCAGGATGAAAGTTCAGCTCAAGGGCTGTACCAGGAATGACCAATGGCCTCGACATACTCATGAGGTTTCAGATGATTCTGCCTCCCCCTTCTGTTTCAGTTGTAATTGCAGTTGTGACCTCCTTGCTACCACGTGGGTTCTTGTGACTGGAATGTTTTCTGGACCCTGCTCATACCTCAAGACCTTTTATAACCGCTCCTCCTCCTAGTATGGCCGGGCACAGGGCCCACATCCCCAAACCTCCACATCTGGAGATCCAGTTCCCATCTTCTGAGCAGTCTTGTGGTGAGAATTGTGCAAACACCACAAGGTTAAACAGTTCAGTTTATTCAATGGCCCTGGCCTGCAGACTGATCTCCAAATGTTTCCAAACCTCTAGAGATTTATCGCAATTATCTGACTTGTGAGAACAAGTTTGCTTATGAGAAAAGCCCTTTCTCATTTAGCGGTAGCCCAGGAGTCAAGTCTTTGCTTTCTGTGGGTGAGTTTGTGCTTTGACTTTTAGCTTCAGATTCCACTGATGAATGAAGGGCAACTTCAATTTTTTTTTCCTATGCTGGAAGCACAGTAAACGTTTCCAGTTGGGCTCCATTCAATGGTTGGATGACTTGATAGAGATCACATAGCTCACTGGATGTAGGAATGAGTTCTTTTTTTCCTTTGTACTTGGGCATAAGCTTTTAGTGTGCTGGTCCAAATTTCATGGACATTGTGGAAAGCTGAGTTGGGCCTTGGCCTCTTTTGTGATTTGGAGATAGCTTTGGGAACTACCTGTAGGGGTCTCAGGTTTGGAACCAGACTCTTCCTTCCTCTGCTATAATTGGAAATAGCTTCATGATTTAGATGACTGATGACTCCCCCAGATTGAAATCCATGACTGCTCAGAGCTCTCCTGGTACCATGAGAGTAAAAATGTGGCAGAATTTCTTTAGGGCCTTTATTGGGGGATCTAACAGGGCCAATTATGCCATTTCTGTCTGTGTTCTTCTCTCCCAGGATCTTCAGGCCCAAAACAGCAGGAAGTCAATTCCAAAGGTGTAGCACTGAAACACCTTTGTGAAAAGCTAATGAGCCTGTATCCTCTGAACTCCCTAGGGAACTCTCCTGCCTGTCAGCCTCTCTGTATGCACTCATTCTTTCAATCATTAGCTGAGCACTGCTGGGTTGCATACTGGGCACAAGCCTTTGTAGTTCTGTGGGAGATAGCCCTCACAGGGCCTTCTCATTTCCCCAGAGTCTTCCCCACTAACACCCATCTTCCTTTTCTGGCTGATTCACAAAGCTTCTGCTGAGAATCAGTATGAAGTGGGCCCCAGAGGAGGTTAGAACCCTGTAAATATCTCAAGCTGTGCTCCCTAGAAATGGTCCATTAAAGCTTGAAGTCTTTATCACAAGAACATTGCAAGCTGTTCTCATCATCTGCACTCCAGACACACTGAATGGTGGCAGCAGCGTGGGGCTTGTCTGACACCCCCTGCCTGTGACCTCCTTCTGGAGTTAGATCATGGAGAGAGATGAACAATGTCAGTCTCATCTCTGAACAGTCTTTGCTGAAACAGAGTGCTACTTCTCTCCCTCTCCTACAAGGAAAAACCTGATTCACAGTCTTGCTCATCCATTTGGTCCCAGGGTGGACCACATTTGCTTTGAGATTTTCATTGTACATGGTCCTAAACTATATTCTATCCAACCAGGTCCCTTTTCTCCTCCCTCCTCATTCCTATGAGTCCGTGTGGCTCCTTAGACATTTTTAGTTCTATTTTCATTTTTAACATGCTTGACTTCTGTGAAAAATGGCATTGATATTTCGATGAGGATTGCATTGACTCTTTAGATTGCTTTTGGTCAGATAACCATTTTCACAATATTGATTCTTGCAACCTATGAGCACAAAATAAATCATACTGTTGACGGGTACTGCAAAATGCAGAAACTTGAAAGTTAGTGTTCTTAATACTGCTGTACTGGGTGTGGTAATGTTTAGAGTATCATTCAGAAACTATGGCCTTGTGTTCTCATTTTTAAACCAAAGTCAAACTATTAACTGACTTCAGGAATTCTCTAAGAACCATGCCTGATACAATGCCTGACAGAGAATGTATTGATTGCACGAAAAAGTCCATTAGGGCATTGGATATGGTACATAATAAAAGGAACATACATCAGAGTTAAGTTAAAATTATGAACACAGTTAGAAATATCTGAGGGTTAGGAAGTGCATGTGACCAGCTGTTAGAAATGTGATCTCTCATTTAGCCAAGACTGCCTGGTGGCTTATGTAATGTCAGCTCTTGGGAAGAAGAAACAGAAGGTTCTGGAGTTTGGGGTCAACCTGGGCTATATTGTAAGACCTTGCCATCAGCTATGTACACTTGTAGATTAAGAGGGCAAGAGATAAAGACTAACCCTCCTATAAGAAGCTTGCCTATGATGCAGGTCATTGTGATGTGTCTATATATAGAATTTGGGGTTATTCTCTATGATGACTTCTTCTATATCTCCATCATTAATTAAGGTCAGAGGCTATATATTATTGATCAATTTTATGGAATGCAGACACTCAATAACACTTAACTGAATAACAACAAAAAGTGTATAGTAGTATTTAACAAGCTAGACTCTTCAAATCCCAGAGCATTATAACCCTTCTACTTCTCAACACCCAAGTCATGACAAGGTCATTCTATTCTGCTTCATACTGCAAAAGGCATGAAGCTCACCTGTCTCATGATAGCAGCCCTCTCATGAATCTGATTCATGATGACTCCTACCCTTAAAGTAATCCCTCCAAAGGTGACCTTCATTAAGGAAGTTCTACTGCAGCTAACGTCTCTGCTTAGGAGCCTAGCATAGAGGCTCATTTCTTCCTAGGGTCTGTGGGCTCTTGTTTCTTCTTGCTGTTCTTGCTCTGTCTTCCATATTTCTCCACTGTTCAGGTTCGCAATCAGAGAAACATGGGATTCCAGCTCAAACTCTAATCTGCACTCCTTCATTGATGATGACCTGAGGCCATGTAAAAAGCATGTAAATAGCTCCTGCCAGTGATGGGTAGACAGTGAAGGCTGTTACCATGGTTATTATGAACTCTCTTTGTGAAATATTACCTACCCATTTGTTCTTTCTGTCTCATCAGATGAGTTCTGTTGCCTTTTGTTCTGTCTAGTTAACATCAAGACCTAAGGCTCTTTCAGATTTTATTTGAGAAAGAGGTAATTTTTGAACCTGCTATTCTAGATAAAAGTGAATAGATTCCTCAAAAACTATGTTTCTCTATTTTATCTTGTTTTGTTATAGGTACTTATTTTTAAAAGTAATTAAATTGTTTTTAAATAACAAAAAGACCTATTAAACTCATCTGCCTATTTAACTATACCCTGAGTTCTCAAAAGATGAATGATCATTTCATTTGCTATGTAAAATATAGAAGATATTTAATTGATGTGGAAGGAAAGGAGAAAGGAGAGAAAAAGGAAGAAGGGAAAGAACGGAAGTGGGAAATAGGGAAGAAACATGGCCTCTAAGAATGGCAGAAAATGGTAAGAGTTAGTTAGGCCCTGGCAAAAACATGCTGTTCTGTTTAAGAGATATTGAAATGGTTGGCAGACAGATGGATTTAGGGCCTGAATCTCAAAAGTGAGACCAGCGACAAAGCCATCCTCTTGGCATATTCACAGCATGCTTTGTAGTTGAAAGCATGACAGTTGCCTTGAGAGGACTCAGGAAGAATGAGTCAGAAAAGATTTGTTCAGGAGACACAATGATAGCCAAGGAATAGAAACAGAATGCCCAGCAGAGGATAATATGTGTTTTTCCTTGAACATAGGTATGGTTGCAACTCTTTCCCCGTGACCTGAGTTACTAAGATTTCAAGATCCAGCATTCCATCTCTTCTTCAACTGGGTTAAGTAAATGTTGTTGGATCATATGCTGCACAGCTGTGTCCCTCTCCAGTCCTGCTCCTCACCACTCTTCTGCATGAAGCTTGGGCTTTTGCCAAGTCACTCCACCCTCCCGAATTACACACTCTGTTTTCCTCCTCTCCCACCTCCACATTTCCGTCCTAGAGCCTTGGCCTTATTTCTTATTCCCCAGTCTTTATTTATTCATAGTCTATTTGCTCTCCAGCACTTTGCCTAAGAGCCTCTCTCAGTCCACAGTCTTCCTTGGTCATCTTAGTCCATGGTGACATGGCCATCTTCTGATGTTTATGGGTTGCTGCCTTGTTGGTCCTCATGATGACTCACTGGTTAGATTACTGCTCCTTCATGGAAGGAGCTGTGGCCAAGACACTTCTGTTGACATCTGTCATCTGGAGATATGCATAGATGTACCAAACACATTCTTCCTGCTCCATCCCTAGACTTCAGGCTGGCCTGGGAACAGAATGACAACCTTGGCCTGTATAGGCTAGTGTTTGTAGGCTGCACAGGATGACTACCAAACACTGAATGACATCATGTGACCTGAAAGAGTTAAAGAAGCATCTGTAGGACCTGGTGTGCATATAGCTAACTCACAGAACTAAGGTTAGCAGAGGTGATGAACACAAAGTCCAAAGCAGGAAGTAAATGAAGAACAAGGCAAAGACAAAATATTGGTAGACAAAAAAGCCTGCCTACCTACTCCCTCCCTCCCTGGATTACAGGTATGGACCACCATACCCTGTGTTTTTTCTTTTTGAATAGGGTGAGTTGGTGCTTTCCAGAATTTGCTATCAGCATATGCTAGTGATGGATATGACCCTGGACAGGGAAAAACAAGGTAGGGGAAACTCCAGATGGGGCTGTGCTATCTGGTCATTGTGACAACTGATGTGTGCTTAAGGAAGCCAGGGCCTGTGAGGGCATCCGGTCATGAAAAAGAACAAGCAAGTCCTAGACCACACACTTGGCCTGAACTCTAATGGGTTCATAGAACTGTGAGTGTTCCCATTGCTTGATAGAAACACAATTTTTTCATTTATTATGAAAATTTCTGGTGGCTTATGCCTGTCATCAGGCAACTGAGTGGCTGAGGCAGGAGATTACTTGTAGGTTCCAGCACAACCTGAGGTACATAGTCATTTCTAGTATGAACTACAGAATTAGAATCTACAATATAAAATTAAACAATGAAAATTATAAAAATTATCTCAGATAAAATTCCTGTCAGAATAACACAGAAAAGACACACTTTGCCAGTGACCCTTCTGGTCAGCCTAGAGGGGACACTGATGGACAGAGAAAGTAATTAAGGAAGAGGGGACACTCACAGTAGCTTCCCTCTGTGAGTTACTTCAACAAGGGTCACCATTGCTGTCATTTATCTGTTTATGCATGTTAGCAAGTGGCACTCCAGAAATAGAAAATAGGATAGTGACTAAGAACCACGGGATGACAGAGGTTTATTCTGAACTCCATCTCCACCATTTTACATATGCAAATTTTTCTGGAGGATTACTATGTATACATGGATGTAGAGGGAGGGATATGTGGGCAGACAGGATCTCTGCCATGTCTAAATTTAATGTATTCAGTGCAATGTCCTGATAGGAGATGGGGGCAACAAACAGATATTCACCAAATTATTTCCAAATAGCAATATTATAAAAAAGAACAAGGTGGTGTGGCTGGAAGGAGCATGAATCAACAGATAGCACTTTGCGTAGTGATGTGTCCTAGGTTGTAGACCAGTTATTTATTGATATGACTTGTCTAGGCTTTAGTTTGTTCATTTACCAGGTGGCTATGTTAATAGTATATAGATCAGTATATTATCATATATGAGAACTATAGCAATTGAGAAACACCTAGAACAGAGTAAATATTTAGTAAGTGTTGGCTCCTTGTTATTAACAGGTCAAGGGACATATGTCAAATCACTCTTACTTACAGGGTATCTCCTTCCTATGTGTTCCACTTGATTTTATATTGTTTCCAAGGTACAACTCTAGAGGGTTGAATATTTGCAGAACTTACTCCTGTTTTTAAACTCATCATACTCTCTAATATGAAGTTTCTTGCCCAGACTAGCCCCATGATCTGGACCAGAAGTCCCAAAGTCCCCAAAAAACACAGAGAAGTTTACATTAATTTCATGCTGATCTGCCTATGGCTCAGGCATATAACTTACTAGCTCTTAACTCTTAAACTAACCCATGATTAGCCAAGTGGCTTAGTACCTTTTCTCAGAGTAGCATCCTGGCCTTTCCTCTGTGCCTGCTGGCATCTCTGTTCTGCTCTTCCTCTTCCCAGAGTTTTCTTAGTCTGGTAGCCCCACCCACACTTCCTGTCTGCATCTGGCCAATCAGCCTTTTATTAAACCAGTAGGAGGGACAAATATTTACAATGCATCAGAACATAAGCCCACAGCAATACTCTCTCTCCCTCTGTCTCCTGGGCTTTTGGGTTGATGATTACAGAACAAAGACCCCAACAATCTGCCTTCAGGATGGTGTAAAGGGAGAAGATAATGAGTACAGATAGAGAGGGAGATAAAAATTACATGTGTATGTGTTTATCCATGTGATGTGAGAGGGCACTAATGTGATTAAGTTACATATAATTAATCTGCAATGATCTTGTGTTCTAGACTCTTTCTTCCTCCACCACAAAGGACTTACACTTCCCACTATTAAGTTGACTCCACATAGACTTTTAGCCTCTGAGTAAACAAAGCCTTATTCAATACAAGCACTGCTGCTTGAGAGAAGGAGAATAGCACTCATCTAAGACATGTGAGTTTATCACACCACCTCTGAGCTGGAGTCTGGAGCCAAGAGGGCTTTGAAGAGGGCTTGGGGCACCAGGCAGGTAGAAGTAGGTATGTGGGGGTCAGAGGGTGCAAACAACACAGGAAGACCAAAATTCTCTGTCTACATCTCATGACTCCCAGAACACACTGAGTGGCCTCTTGGGTTAGAATAAGAAGTACAGGAGAAACTGATGTTAGTAGGGGCCAGCGCTGCCTGCTGCAGCCTTAAGCCCTGGCAGTAAAAGCTGCATGTATTTTCCCTGTGATCTGATAAAAAGCACACAGGCTTTGGAGTTAGACAGATCTACATGCAAATCTAGCTCCACCCCGGCCCCCACTTCCTCGAGAGGCTAGTTTATTTTCCAGAACCCCTCCCCAGTTGCTGCCAAGTGATTCAGTTTCCCATAAATTTAGAATATTGTCACAATACCAGTACCTAAAGGCATGAACCAGATCCATATTAGCCATTTGATAGAGAAGACTTGGAGGACGGTGATAGGGGTTTCTCAGAGAGCCAGGTCTCAGTTTGCTGCTCCTGAACAGAGGGACTTTAGAAATAACCAGGATAACTGAGTTTGGGCTGCCTCAAAATTTTTAATGAGATACTATGGACGCAGAGGGGAAAAATGAGCTTAATTGTGCCTGGAAAAGGCTTTATAGAGACCATGAATTAAGGGATGTATGGTTTTGTTTTTGTTTTGTTTTGTTTTGGCTAAGTAGAGTATTACAGAAAGGAAATAGAACAGGCTGGGGTACAGAGTAAGTGGAGGCCAAGAGCAGAGAATGATCTAGAGGGTAGCATGATCCAGTCCAAGGCAAGGGTAGAGTTATAACAAATGGGAGCAGGAGCCAAGAATGTAGGTATCACCCAAGAAATAGGGAACTGGCTAAGTTACAATAGAAACACTGTGTGGTCTGAGCAGTCCCCACATCAGAACTATTAAATTGTGAACATAAGTGCAGATGCGTGACTACTTAACATTCTTCAGTTGACAAGGTCCTTTGGAATATTTCATTTTAAAGATGGGGAAATTTTACTATGCTTGCACATGACATCATTGATAGAACCTGGTACTCTTCAGCTAAGAGCAATGACATCAATAGTGTGCCTCTGGAAGTGAGTGATGGAAAAATCAGTGTGAGTCAAGACACTTTCCTGTCCTTGGTACCCACTTACCTGGCATGTACACATCAGCCAGTCTGAGATCCTCAGGCACACTGTGGAACTGGTGCCAAGATACTTGATGACACTTGGTTGACTTTTCTAGAAATCTTGCCTGCCTGTTGTCTGTGAAAGGACTCATGTCTCTGTTGAGGGCTGTGAGGTCAGGGGCTGAGGATCTCCATATATCTACAAGGAAATGGAGGAGTCACATAGGTCAGTCAGCACAGTAGCTCACATTCACACTGCAACTCTCCTTACTCCAATATAAGACACCCTCTCTTAGCAGCCCTATGGCCTTAGACATGTTGCCCAAATTCTCTGAAAATTTTCATGTGATGTCTACATGCTGTGAGGGAGGGGAAAATCTTTTTTCAGATTCTCTGGAGAGAGCTGCTTGTTATCCTTGTTTAATCAACAATACTCCCCTTTGCTCTTCAAAGTGTCCAGTCTGAATGATAAATTGGCACCCTTCATCTACCCTGTCTTTCTGCTAGGGGTGCTTTGCAGGTGAAATGCATTACCATTGTTTTCCTTAAGGCAACTTAATGGCAATAATCATAAAATACAATAGCTAATGTTAACAGTGGAGACTATCTCTAGCTCATGCAATTGAAAGTGACTGTTTTTCATGCAAGGCCAGAGCTGTGGGGCTTATTTCTGTGTTGACATTATTATCCCTAGCCGTAGGAGTGGCATCATCATGTTCTCCATCAACCACTCTTCCTCATTCCTTCCCTTCTTAAAGCTGGTCTGGACACTTGGCCACTCTAATCCTGACAGCATAAAGACAACATGGCATTTAAAGCCAGAAACTTCCCAGCTAAAACCAACTTCTATGAACACTGGTTTCTTAACCACTTAAACACTAGACTTTAGTAAGAGTATAATAAGTTCTGCTACATAAAAATTCCCTGCAGATACAGGAAGAGTGAATCATAGGAAGAGGCTTCAGTGTCAGCTTCTAACAGGAGCCACATCTATTACCAAACACCCTCGAGAATGGTCTTAGTCTTAATTTCCTACAAGGTCCCAATGAACAAGTAGAGTTCAGTGTTGTCCAGGGCTGTGGCTCATCAGATAGGATGATTCTGGGTAAATATGACAATTTGATGAAGGTTGAGTCACATGTGAGTCACATTGAGCCATGGCCAGATGAGAGAATCCAACTAAGCTGTAGGATACAGAATGTCTTTCTACACAAAGGCCAGAATGTTGGAGGACCATCTGGGTGGTAATGAGAAAACCAATTTCCTCATTCTTAGAGGCTGCACAGCCTTGCTGGTCTGTGGGTGGCCCTCACAGAACCATGGGTGGCTCTTACATCAGTCCTTGATAGATAAGATGATCAGTGTAAAATCTGGGAATTACATAAAATAAGAGTTATCTTTTCTACACACACACACACACACACACACACACACAATTAGAAGTTTCAAATTAAAGGTCCCTGGATGTGCCAGCTAGGTTAAGCTGTGATTCAGCATTGCTTTTAAAAAATCAGTTTATGGTCTTGCTGAAGACAAATATAGCTATGGGTTTGTTGGGGTTTTTGTGGTTTGGTTTTTTTGCAGTGATATTTTGTTTTGTGTGCTACAGTTTTTGTGTTTTTGCTGAACCCAAGGGAGATCATTTTATTATCAGAGAGAGAGGAAGGCAGAAAACAAAGGCTGAAAGAAAAGGTAGTTTTCTTAAGAGTTGGTTCCTGTTCCTGTGGATCTTGAGGCAAGGGTTCTGAACCTACAGGAAGGAGGCATTCTAAGTCAGTGTGGAAGCTCTCCATGTCCTGAAACACTTTGCGTCTGGATTATGATGGAGAGTCACAGGCTGCTGATGAATGTGATAAGCATGATGATAAAGGCTCCTCAGTTACTGGATGCCTGGCAGAGTGGAAAGTGACTAAGAAATAAATATGGGTGTGAGAAAAAGATACCTTGGGTCTGGGGACTAAATGAGGTTTTGATCTTGGGTACTTTCTGCCATGTAGACAGTGATCCATGACTAGATCTCTTACTGTTATTATTATCCCTTACCCCTGGGCCAGGCACAATGCTGGCTGACATCTCCCAGTTCTCAGCCTCTAACTGCTGAGTGGCTAGGAACATGCTCTTCATCTTCATCCTTCAGCTGATGGAAACAAGCTGGAGACCCGACTGGTCAGCTCACTGGACACTGCTGGTTTTCTTCTATGTTTCTCACCCCGAGAAGCCTGTCATCTCAAGACAGGACATTTATTCCTTAGAATCTCAGGCTGTAGGAACATCAGAGTCCCTTAAAAAATGTAAGGGGATGAGGTGAGATCTGGGTGTTTCTAGATCTGCTGGAGATGCAGTTTTGGACTTTTGACATTCTGAACCTTCTGTTAACATTGCTGAAGTCAGGGATGTCCTAGTCTTGGATAGGTGACATATTGCAGCCAATGTTTATTCTTGGATGACAGTGTCCTGGAATTCCAGCGATGTCTGTGCTACCCTGCAGATGACAGGCAGATGATGCTGTGTGTGTTATTGGTTGTTAGCCATCAGTCTCATATAGAGGTCTTTGTGGTGATGAGTACAGTTCTCTCTCTCTCTCTCTCTCTCTCTCTCTCTCTCTCTCTCTCTGTGTGTGTGTGTGTGTGTGTGTGTGTGTGTGTGTGTGTGTGATCAGTTCTCTCTGTGTGTACTGGTAGCATCAATCGATATAAGTGAAAAAACTGCAAGGAGCTGCAATTCACACACACACACACACACACACACACACACACACACGACAAGAACTCTGCATAATGTCTACAAGTAGTACCAGTGTCAACTTTCTAATAAGCTGTGTAAAATGCTGTCTTTCAAAAAAAATACAAAGGAGCTGGTTTTGTAGCTTTCTGAGTCTATACTTATCTCAAAATTAGTTTTATTTAGTGGCTCAGGCATCAATTTTTTGTATGTTCCTTTGTTTATATTCCTTGGGTTTGTGGGAGAATCAAATAAGTAAATTAACTTAAAATTATTGGAACCAATCAAGAGTTGGAGCACATGCCAGTAATCTGAGCACTTGAACAGTAGAGGCAAGAGAATTAAGAGTTCAAGATCACCCTTGGCTACATGCTTTGTGCAAATCCAGCCCGAGATACATGAGACCCTCTCCCACACAAAAATAAAAATTAACTAGAACATTTCTGGCAGATGCGAAAAGAACACAGTTAAATTATTTCCACTACCTTCAGACTCATTTTGGTTCCTCTGGAGCTATGTGTCTTCAACAATCAGTCTCTTCTTCTTACCATATTCTTTTGGGGTACACTGTGCCCCAAGGCAGTATTTCTTCTTCTCTAACTGCACACAAATCATCCATCACTTCTGTTAGAACATATAGGTACCAATGTACTTACTTGGTCAGTTGGCTAATATACAGAGCTTTAGTCAACACAAGTTTATTTTATTGGCTTCTTCTATAAGCATCCTATAAGCCTGACACCAGCAGGGAGAAGTTCCATAGAAAGACAATGATACCCCAAGGAGAATTTAACCACTGTTTTGTATAGCAGGAGAGGCACTGAGGAGGTCAGCTCTATTGTTTTATATATACTATCCAGTAAATTCTTCTTTATGCACACTACAGCTGTGTTGTATGGCCTCAGCGCTATACTAGATGCTAAGAAATCAAAAAAAAGTAAAGTATGTTCCCAGCTCAACCAGAGTCCTCTTCATTCACAAAGAAATCTAAGTATGCTTAAAGAAACAGAAAAGCAGAGTTTTAATCAGACAAGGGAAACTTTCCAGAAAGGGTGGCCATCCTAGGCATTTAAAGACATTATAGGGGTTGGCAAGATGGACCAAGAAAAGAGAGACGAAATCAGGGAGCATGGCGAGCAATGCATGGAAATTAGTGAGATGACAACTTTCCTTGGAATTAGGAATTGCTGGCACAGGGCTGCTTCTGGAGATTGAAAGGTGACAATCACCAAGTGTTAAGTCCAATTAGGAAGTTCTGGGTTCAATGAAAACAGACTGAATGAAATGAAGACATGACCACTCAAAAGTCTGGTTAGGAGAAGGATTTTATTGTAGACATGAGGAAGAGTACATTTAGAAGAGTCCAGATCAGGGAGATAAAGTAGTAGACTGAACATGGCCAGCAGACTGAAACTGGATATAGGGGAAGGGCAGACTGAGAGAGGAAAGAAAGACAGAGTAGTGAGAAATGAGAACCAAGTGAGAGAAGGAACCAATTAAGCAAAAGCCTGACATATCAGGACTATATAGAAAGGAGCACCTGGGGTAAGGGAACCCATGAACTAGAGCAGTTTAGAGTAGGGTACATGGTTAGAGGAGCTGAGAGAGGAGCCAGGACACCAAATGGACTGTGTAAGGGGCACTTGCAATGTCAGAGAGCCTAGAGGCCAGCATGTATTTGGGTATGCTAATAGGCACCACAGTTAGCCGCTTGTCCAGGGTTTCTAATACAGACCTGTTTTTCTGCAAAGCATCTCTGGCTCTTTGGTATATTTTCATGCATTATGAGTTTCTCAGAATAGTTATCTTGCCCAGCTTTCTGGCATGGAGATGCTTCATTTCATGGTCATTGTGTAGAAAACAAATACTCTCTGATGCACTAGAGAAACATTGGGCTATTCAGTTAGGTTCTGATCAGTATTAGCATATAACAGACAGCCTAAAATATATATTTTTAATGTGCAGAGTTATGTATGGTCCTGCTTTGTCTAGAACCTCATGAATAGCTATTTAGTAATGGTAGATAAAGTTGGTTCCTCCCCAGTGAGTGTCTCTGAGTAGCACACCTTGAGTCTAATGACTGGCATGTGGCCTTTGATAATTGACTTCTTGTTGGCAGTGCTCAGTTTCTTCTTTTGTTGCCCACTTACCTCCTTAGGGTTTTGAAACATAAGGAGCAGAGACAGAATCTTACAATGTGACGGTTTTAATAGGCAGCAGTAGATGATCTTTGCACTGATTATTCAACATGGAAACTAAATTAGTCAGGTCTTGAAATATAACCCAGGGTAGGGTTTTCATGAAATTGCATTGTATTTTGTTTTTATGATTTAAGAATATGACAGGTGATTTGTACACACACACACACACACACACACACACACACACACACACACACACACACTCTGCAGTGGACAGAAAGCACTCTGGAATAAATTCAAGTCCTGAAAATAAGAATTGTAACAAATCACAGTTTTAGTTATCCAGTCCTCATCTTTTCTACCTCCACAGAACTCATAAATTATTTCACCCAAGAAAAATATTTCTCCTACGTCTTA
This sequence comes from Sigmodon hispidus, assembly GCA_004025045.1. Lineage (NCBI taxonomy): Eukaryota > Metazoa > Chordata > Mammalia > Rodentia > Cricetidae > Sigmodon > Sigmodon hispidus. The sequence goes on from PVIH01006951.1 coordinate 54,735, forward strand.
GAGTAGAATTTACTGCCTCTGCTCTACATCAGCTCTGCCTCGATTATTAACTCACTAAATATTTATGGTGGCTTTTTCAAGGTATGAGTTTTCTGAGTTCAGTCCCCGGGGAACAGTGCCTATAAAGTGTGGGATATTTCAGCTCTACATCTCATCCGTGCTTCACTGATGCAGGCTCTGAGTCACCTCTGCTACCATAGCTTTCACATTTTATGCTTAAAGGTCCTTACTCTCTCAAAAATGATAAAGAAAAATTAGTATGTTTCTATCATAGAAAGCATGGCATTTAAGGAACCATGTCACATGTCTCTGCGGCACTAAAGTGAAACCTTAGGTAGTGGGTTCAGAGATTTTCTAGGAGTGGGAAATTGACCTGGATGATAAGACAAAGTAGACCCCTAGCTAACAGTGGATTGTATTCTACAAATTTCTAACCTAAGAGTTGAAATAATTTCTGCCCTCTTATCTGTCATAAATTGAGCACTAAATTGATATGTGTGGTAACTGACTGTCTTTGAAGAATGTAACGTCTATGAAAGCAATGCTGGGAGTGATCCCATTGTTAAAGAACAACATCTCCTATGGTGTGGGCAGTAGAATTAGCTGCTGGACACCAGGCAACCTATCTGTGGCCTTCTGGAGGGATGCCCTCACCTTCTTCACTCAGCACCCCAAAGTCCTAGACTCTCTTCAGGGCCACTAGATAGAAATAACCAAACCTTCCCATTACATGATTTAAGGGTACACACATGAGAGGGGAAGGGGGAAGAGAGCTGGTTTATTTTATGTGTTAAAAAGAAAAATTATCTGCCAAATGTTTCAAATAGTCCACTTGGAATGGAGAAATCATAGTACCCTCCATCAGCACCATTACCAGGCAGTAAGTGAGTCTGAGACTGGGGAAATAGGTCTGAGAGAAAATTTGCAGTTCTATTTGGGAAGCAGCTCTTGCTCTTCTGAGGACTGTGGAAAAGGATTCCATAAATAAACACAACCCTCCCATTATTTATTGTGAGTGTAGGTATCCATCCAGGGTCTAGCCCCATCAACATGAGCTACTGGTAAAGCAAAAGATCCACAGCAAAGTTGTTGTGTCTGTTAGCTGAGGACCCAGGGTGGAAAGAAGTTGGGTAGATAGGGATTCTGTAGAATAAAAGTCATTGTTTTTGCTTGGGATGGAAGGTGAATGCTAGCCCAAAGTTCAGAAGGCTGTGAAGATGTTGGGGTAAAGACGCCTGGCATCATGGGAAATTAGCTTTTGACCTCCAACATAGGGACTGCGCACAGGGACTCATGATGAGGGAGGGGTGACACATTAAATGGCCTGCAAACCATGAAGTCACAGCACACCAAGGAAAGAGACAAAGTCTTTGAGGGTCAGTCTTCAGGTCAGCATAGCAACACCTTCATCACAAAACTAGAGCTGCATTTCCTGAGTGAAGAGTGTGTGCTCATTTCTCTTTAATATTAATGCTTGCGTGGGATCACATGGCTGCATTGAGGATGGCCATTGAGGATGGGAGAAGGTGGCTGGGAGGGGTCAACAATGCTGGGATTGTAGATGGGACTAAATCACATGCCATAGAAAGCAGAAGATGAAGACCTGGACTGGGATTAGGTAATTCTACAGCAAAGCAGCCACAGAAGGAAAAAGGTGTTAGAGATAAAGTTAATGTGATTAACCTTTGAGGGTAAAAACACCATGGGCAGGGAGGTGCCTTATTTTAAGTAAACTAAACTGTCTACTCATTGTGATACCTTGTGCTGTGTGTGTGGGGTGTGATACACAGAGAGTATACTAATGGGGGGGTTTCTTCCTTGCCTTCCCAACCAAAGGCCTAAGGGAAGAATCCTACTCTAAAACTTGTGCAAGATGGGCAAGTGTTATGTGAAGACTTCAGTGCTTACTGCCTGCCTCTCTTAGCTACCAATCTAGAAGCTCAGCTCCAGGGGACATCTGTGATCCCACTCAAGGGCAGAGATGAGTTGATTAATGTGTTAATCCCTTAAAATCAACTCCCACTCCTAGGTATTAAGCCAGAAATTAATAGCTTTTCCCTTATAAAAACATTTTACATGGAGATATCAAAAGAAATGAAAAATGTCCTGAACATTGTTAAGTCTGCCCTTTTTTGACAGCTTCATAAAGGAAACTTCTCTCAGATGCTTTGCTGCCCTTTGGACTCTGCTGAGGTTAAGTGAAGCAGTCACCTCACTGGCTGATTGCTCCTCTCACCCTCTCTTGAGACCTCAGGCAGGCAGAAGCCAGTGTTTGGACAGAGTGCCAGTGGTGAGAGAGCCACCATGGCATCCACCATAGCTGCAGTGTCACACTCTGCAAGACATGCTGGACTATTCCCTTATTTCCTACAAGAAGAGCCTACTGAGAATGAAATCCATGCAATGAGTTTGCTTCTTTCATTGAGAATGGGTGGGAGTGTACCACCAGAGACAGCTGTATAGGGTCCCCTGGCATTGTACAGCTTATTAAGATCATAGTTCACACACCTGGAAGGCTGGAGGGGGTTTTCTGCAATCCTCCTGCTATCCACACAATAAGGCCATCACTTTATCTTTGTATAAAGAGAGGACTGTGGAGAATGAGATCACACAGCTGATGTGACACTGAGCTGACCTTCTCCGCCTGGCTTGCTGCCTCTCCATGACTATCCTTACTCCGCCCCTCACTGATCCATGGGTGTTCTGTGCTTGAGAGGGTGCCTGTGGATTATTAAAACTGTCCAAGCATTGCAAAAGCTTGCAGCTAGGCTTAGGCAGCTCTCCTTCTTGCCTTTCCTACCACCTCTCTCCCCTTCTAGATGAAGAACAGTTCTAATGCCTGTTTGGTCGCCCCGGCCTTCACACTGCTACCTCTCCCTGATCGACTACCAGCTTTAGAATAAGACAGATGAGTGGAAAGCTAGCTATGCCTCTTCCTATCTATGTCACCTTGAATAAGTTACCATTGCTCTCTCTTCACTGTGACCTAGGATGTGGGAAAAATTCTCTCACTCTTTTAATGGGGTGGAGACCTCATTTTCATCTCAGTGTTAGACTATAAGGAGGCACAGGTGTAGCAAAAAAAAAAAATCTAACTCCTCTGACCCTCACCTTTCTCACCTTGAAATGAATCTGAGCACTATCCATTTCCTTAAGTAGTTAAAGAGGTTAAAAATTATCATGGGAATGGTCTGACACTGTGAAGTACAAACGCCATGCAAAGCATTAACTTTATTATTGGGATTACAATCGTGTACTCTGGGTAAATTGTTCCTGCATTAAGCTAGGCCAAAAATGTATGTGACCTCATTCTCTGAGGGCTTTTCTTTATGGAATGAGCCTGGCAAATAAAATGCCTTGCACAAGCTTTCCCTCCTAGTCAAATTTATTGGGCAGGTACAGTCACATGATCTAAGCAGGTGAATAATTCTCTCTCTCTCTCTCTCTCTCTCTCTCTCTCTCTCTCTCTCTCTCTCTCTCCCTCTCTCTCTCTCCAGGGAATTCAGAGGGAGAATGCAAGAATGCAGAGACTGTTTATTGCTAGTGCTTTTAGAACACACAAGACATAAATTTAGGAGAAGAGTAATGTGTATGTAATAATAATAATTATAGAAGAAAAGGTCATGAATTTGAAAGGGGATAGTGGCGGGATATGGGAGGAATTCGAGGGGATTAGGGGTAGAGGTGGGTAGTGATGTGAATACTGTGGACACATATATATGAAATTCTCAAAAAATTAAAACAGAAACAAAAAAAACTAAACAAAAAATACCAACAAAACTGAAAAAGACATTGTAGAAAATACTCCTACCCATAAAGTGTGCTGGGAAATTGGATATCCACTCATAGAAGAATGAGACTAGATCCTTGTCTCTCAACTATTCCAAAACCACTTCAAAGGGATCAAAGGGCTTAATGTAAAACTTGAAACTTTGAAATTGTTATAGGAGTCATTTCCAGGTAGAGAAATAGGTGAGGACTTTACATAAATCACTCCAGTAGCTCAGGAGATGGAAGAAAAATCAGATGGACAAGTGGGGTTACATAAGATAAAATAGCTTTTGCACAGCCAAGGAACAACTGAATTAACACACAGCCTGAAGAATGAGAACATCATTTTGCTAGTTATACACCTGAGAGATAGGGGGAACTTCGCAGACGTCACCATGTCCACTCATCCAAGAACTTTAGAGTCAGAAGGGACTTTAGAAGAAAGTGTGCAGGTCTGTTCTACAGTGTAGAAAAGACCAGTTCAAGGTCACATAACAATACAGCAGTGTTTTTCAGGGTTATGAGTAGAAAACAGATCTTCTGTTCCTGAGTTAGGTTCCTTGTGCACTGAGCTATTCCTATGATCTCATTTTAATGAGGATTTTGTCATGTTCCTATGTAAATTATATGTAGATTAGATCACATCCTAAAGGCCCAGTTAGCATGCACTCCTCTTAGCACACACTGGCTAATTGTATTTATTTATTTATTTATTTATTTTTTCTTTATTTATTTTGTATTTATCAAGAAAAATAGTAAAATGAATTTAAAATGCTGAGAAGTTAACAATAACTATAAAGAAGATATAGTTGATATGACTTATCAAGGGTGATAATGCAAATAAGATTGCTATACATATATTTACTTTGTGTTCAGCTTTCCCTCTGAATTCTTTTTTCCATCCCTGTATATCCTTATTCAAGCTTCCTTCCCCCTCCCACCACATCAGGTCATTTTTTCTACTCCGCAACTCCCCATCCCCTCCCTGGGCAGGGAGCAGACAGTCCTATGGTCCCACTGACCCAATAATGCTTGGATCAGTCTCCACTCCTGGCCAAATCCAGTTTTGTCCACCCTCCCTCAAGAGTGAGTCAGGTGTTCCTATAGTTGGAGTGGGATCTGAAGGGTCAGTCCAGGGTGTCTCTGATCCCAAGTTGATCAGTGGTTGTGGTTTGCCACTTGGGCATGCTTGGCTTTTTTTCTTGTTTGTTTGTTTAGAGGCCACTAATGAGTGAGTACATCCCCTGCTTATCTTTCTGAGATTGTGATACCTCGCTCAGGAGGATATTCTCCAAATACATCCATTTGCCTGCGAATTTTAGGATACCATTTTTTCTTACTGCTGAGTAGTATTCCATTGTGTAGATGTACCACAGTTTGTTAATCCATTCTTCAGTTGAGGGACATCTAGGTTGTTTCCAGGTTCTTGCTATTACAAATAATGCTGCTATGAACATAGTTGAGCTAATACATTTGGAGTGTGAATGTGCCTCTTTAGGGTATATACCCAGAAGCGGTATTGCTGGGTCTTTGAGGAGATTGATTCTTAATTTTCTAAGAAACCACCATATTGCATTCCAAAGTGGCTGAACAAGCTTACACTCCCACCAACAATGGATGAGTGTTCCCCTTGCTCAGCATCCTCTCCAACATAGGCTGACATCTTTGCCTTTTATCTTAGCCAATCTAACAGGTGTTAGGTGGTATCTCAAAGACGTTTTGATTTGCATTTCTCTGATGGCTAAAGATGAAGAGCACTTTTTCAGGTGCCTTTCAGCCATTCGTAGTTCCTCTGCTGAGAATTCCCTTTTTAGATCTGTACCCCATTTTTTGATTGAGTTATTCAAGGTTTTGGTCTCTAGATTCTTGAGCTCTTTATATATCTTAGAGATCAGTCCTCTATCACTTGTAGGGTTGGTGAAAATCTTTTCCCATTCTGTAGGCTGGCATTTTGTCCTATTGACAGTGTCCTTGACTTTGCAGAAGCTTCCTAGCTTCAGGAGATCCCACTTATTGATTGTTGGTCTTAGTGTCTGTGCCACTGGTGTTATATTTAGGAAGTGGTCGCCTGTGCCAATTTGTAGCAGTGTATTTCCCACTTTCTTTTCTATCAAGTTCAAAGTGGCTGGGTTTAAGTTGAGGTCTTTGATCCACTTGGATTTGAGTTTTGTGCAGGGTGACAGGCTCGGATCTATTTGCATTTTTCTACACACTTCCATCCAGCTATGCCAACACCATTTGTTAAAGATACTATCTTTTTTCCATTGAATGTTTTGGGCCTCTTTGTCAAAGATCAGGTGTTCATAGGTTTTTGGGTTAATGTCTGAATCCTCAATTCTATTCCATTGGTCCACAAGTCTGTTTTTATGCCAGTACCAGGCTGTTTTTATTACTGTAGCTCCATAGTATAGCTTGAAGTCAGGGATGGTGCTACCTCCTGAGGTTCTTTTGTTGTGGCTCATTGTATTTATTTTAATAAGAGATTTCATACCTCTGCAGTAGAGTTCTGCTCAGAAAGTCCATATATTTCAGGCAGGATCTTCAGTGGTAACAGGTTTTTATCAAAGATGAACCTATGCATGTTTGGAAATGTCAGTGAGAAAGATTTGGAAGTGCAAGGGGAGCCTGGTCTCTTGCCTTTTCCATAGTAGACCCATGCTTGATAGTTTCTGATAAAGTACCTTCTCCTATGGTGCAATACTTTCTAGTTAAACGGCTAGAGAGACCTGGGGCTCTAGTCCATATTATAAGACAATAGGGTCAATTTTCTCCAGTTTAGGAAGATCAGTTTATCAGGAAACCAACATTCTTCCCATTATTATGATGTGGTCTCTTTTGTACTATAAAAAAGCAGTAATATGCATACAAAAATTAATACTGATTTTATGGTATATCTGAACAGTAATACCTCCCTTGGAAAAAAATAGACATCACTAATAAACTAAAAGGAGGTTTTACTGGGTGTTGTCCTCAATGTTTTCAAATCCAGAGGAATTTTCCAGAATCATACACCTGTACATCACAAACTGAATTCTATCTTTTGTTCCAGTCAGTATCAATATCATATAGAACACATTGCTTTCTACTAAAGAATAAAGCGATCCTGCATAATAACAGGACCCGCAGTCTTCACCATCGGGCATTTTACTGAACAAGCTCCATCTTGATTGGCCGATGTTGTCAGCTACCTCAGTGGTTTGAATAACAATGGCCTCATAGGCTCTTATGGTTAAATGCTTAATCATCAAGGAGTGGCACTATCTGAGAAGACTTAGGTATGGTCTTGTTGGAAGAAATATGTCACTTCAAACACCAGGAATGGTGGAGTAATGATCCATGTGAGGCAAGAAGGAAATCTGATTCAGTATGCTTTAGTTAGCCAGTGTTGAGTTCTAGAGTCGGACAGTTTATTTTAGGTGCACTTAGCAGAGAACAATTTGGAAAAACATTTCCTAGTATAACACAATCTCGCGTCTGCAATGAGACATAATTACATCGAAACTCTTCTTAAAGTGCGTCACGTCTGCCATAAAGATGGGTTCCAGAGATAGGCTATCTTAAGGGCCTGGGGAGGATCTGGTGTGGCCTCAGTTGGGCTATTAGCCACCTCTAGTCCTGGTTGTGGAAGCCTGGGGAAACCCCTGGCCATACAGATAATACACAGGTCACCTAGACTACTAGCCACCTCAGGTTCTACTTGTGGGAGCTTAAAAAGGCTGGCCTTAGAGATAGCAGAGGTCCTCCATCCCCAACCTTTTGGGTGGAAAACAGGTTTTTACATCTCTCCTGTTAAGCACAATTCCACTTGGATAACATTCCTGGTTTTCCTAGCGCTTATCTGTAAATCCAAGGACTTTTGTACTCCCAGCATTGCTGCAGGTGAGCTTTGAAGCTTCAACAGCCCAAGCCAGGCATCTCTCTGTCTGTCTCTCTGTCTCTCTCCCTCTCTCCTTCTCTTCCTCTTTCTTTCTCTTTCTCTGTTATTTTCCAATACTGAAATGAAGTCTATTTATCCACAAACTCCTATGTGTGCAAAGGCTTATTGCTTCTTGTTCTATGAAACATCTTGTTGTATAAATTAATGGATAAACTAATCAGTGCATCAATAAATCAACCAGATTTATTGTTAAGAGCTAATCTAAGGGATGCATGATGTAATAGAAAAAAGGAAAGAAAGATAAGAAAAAGAAAAAATGGGCTGGAGACATGGCTCAGCTATTAAAGGCTAGTTTCAGGACAATGTTACTTCAACTTTCTACTTCTACAAGCTGAACTCTGTACTACTCCTTCCAGAAGCCTTTTGTTCTTTATAGAATGAATGATCTTGAAATTAAGGGTAAAAAAGTCTCCATTTTCTCTACATAAGAATATCACATTGCTTCATACTAATCTGTAATTTTATTCAGAGTTAATTTTTTTAATTGTTTCCTTGATTGTCTCTCAAGTGGATGTGTGAATGTATCTCTTAATCAATTTATACTGGCTTATAAGTTCTTTAGAGAGAGGATTGGTCAGTCTTTATAATTATATAGTTCCAACATATGGTGATGTTTAATCAACATTACATTGCAAGTGGCTGTATTGTCAGCTTAGAGAACCAAACTTGGAAAATGCATTAGCTAATGCTCAAACAACTCAGTAATCTACTGCATGGCATTAGTGAGGGCCAAGTCTCCAAAGAACCCGACAATTTAGCTATTTGGCAGAGCTGATATCTGTAGTCATAAAAGATCTCAGTGATTGATCCTAAAAGTCTTTCTCTGATAGCTTTCAAAGTCCAAGGATTCTTTTATATGTGTGGTCAACTTGTCTACTGTCCCACACTCCAGGGCTGTGTCACTTTCTCCTGGCACTTTTTCTGTTGGGTCCCCATGGGCTCTTGTGACATCAGAAAAGGGAAGAATAGTCCCAATGTTAGAAAATACAGAGATCAAAGATACCTGATTCTTGAACCAAGACAAGAGAAAGAGCTGGGAGTTAAGGGAGAACTGACATCTTTGGGATTGTTCCAATGTGCATGCGTAACATTCTGTCAATGACACACTCGGTCTCTGCTTACATGGTTAAAATGAGGCTCCATTTTCCAAGGCCACACAACAGACACATGGAAGGATGTATGCCAGCTCTTTTTGATTCTAAAGTCAACCCCCTTTCTATAACATCAGACCAGGAGTTTCTTTTATTTTTCTGGTGACTTTCTTCGCCCTAGAAATAAAACCACAAGTGAGGTTTTGAGTTTTTTGTTTGTTTATCTTCTTGTCTCATGAGACATAACTTATTGAAAACAGAAAGTTCCTGATCTTTATACGTGGAAAATATATCTAATAGTGATAAACACCCTACATTTGACCCAGGATACAATAGACCCCATACTTCCTACTAAAATGGCTATGTGATGCCTCTTTCAGTTTAGATTTGGTGGGATCAGATTGGAGGATATGTGGAGGGGGAGACTACTGAAAGGGATGATCCGAAGTGTGTGTGGGGGTTTAGGGACAAATAGAAACCTGATGTAAGGGAAATTTCCAGGAATCTAAGGTGACCCCAACTAAGGACATCATAAGAAAACCTACAGAAAGAACCTGGGCTCATAGGAGCTCACAGAGACTGAGCTAACAACTAGAAAGCCTTCATGGGACCAACCTAAGCCGTCTACATGTATGTGACAGTAGCTTAGCTTGGTCTACTTGTGTGAGTTCTGACAATGGGAGCAAGAGCCATTCCTGATGTTTTGCATGGCTTTTAGGAGTCTTTTCCTCATACTGAAGCATCCTGCTCAGCCTAAATACAAAGGGAAGTGCTTAGTCTTATTGCAACTTAATATGCCATATTTTGATGATATCAAGGGGAGGTCTGCTCCTTACTGAACAGCAATAGGAAGAGTGGACTGAGGTGGGGTGGGGTGGAGGTGATGGGGAGGGAATGGGAGGAGAGGAGGGAAGGAAAACTTCCATCAGGATGTAAAATAAATATTGTAGAACTTTTTAAAAAAATCTATATTTAAAGCTAATGTAAAATACTATTTCTGGCCTTTCCTGATGTCCACATATGAATGAATCTTTTTGAGTAAACCCCTTACTCAAAGATGGTAGGCCTCTGTCATAGTTCTGGTAATTGCCCTGCACTGATAGTATTCACAACTTCTCATATCTCTTGGCTTATACTGGAAGCTCCTTCAGAAAACCAATTTTGACTCCTTATAACACCTATAATTATGTTTTTATGCAAAGGAGACACTAAATAAGTCTCTAGAATATGATTCATCCAGTACACACTCAGTCTTGTGTTTGTGGGAGTGTTTTTGCTTTAGATAGGAAATGTTTTTTATTTTCTTTCCTTCTTATTTATTTAAAAATTACATAACTTATACACATATATATATATAATTTTCATATTCTTTCTCTTCTCCCAACTCCTCCCAGATTACTCCCTCTGCACCCAACCTGAGCTGTAATATTTTGCTTGTTTTTAATGCAGGTTTTCTCCAAGATATTTTCTTATCTTATAAACACAGTGGTGCCTATTTATTTTTCTCTTACAATAGAATGCTACTCCTATCATTTTGAGCTAACATATTTTGGTTTATAATCTGAGGAGAAAATCAAAGGAGCTATTTTTAATATTATGAGCAAACACTGTAAACTAATAGCCACCACGTGTCTATAAAATTAATTTGGGGCATCCCTTTTTGACCTTAGACAATCCAGTAGGTTGAGTGCCCGAGAAGCCAGAAACAATGATTAAGTCTGCCAGAGATGAAATGACTGATGCCAAACTCTTAGAGATCACACCCAGGCTTGACCCTCTCCTGTACTTTTGAATGGAGCTCATTACTATGAAATCATCATTCTGTGTTCATGGCCTTCAACATTTAATAAACCAGTGATCAGATTCCTGGAACATAATTAAGCCTTTGATGAAAATGAATGAGCCTGGGACCCAAACCAAGAAGTACCCAAATCAGAGGGAAGAGGAGCAGACAGGAAAGAGGTTTTAGTGGAGCCTCTGGACAGACATGCTGAGACTTTTATTTGTCCTTCAGGACATGATTTCTATTATATCTGGTGATGGACAGCAGAGTCGTACTAAAACAAAAGAGAAGTCTCAGCGGGGTTCCTAAGGGGTCAGGAAAGGTCACCACAGTGAAATTGGGGACAGAAGCTGGTTTTGAACTTACTTGTTACCATTCAGTTGTTTCTTGCAAAAATAATTTGAGTGCAATAAAAACCCAGAGAATAAAATATATATGTAAACATTACTAGATCAAAAAGGAATGGAATGAGGTTACTACATAGTGTATAGCTGGGTAACCAGTTGGTTGGTATGGTGAGGTGCTAGAAGATACAGTGACGGTTAGGTCAGGAGTCCTGTGTCTCTATCACTGAGCTGGCTTGAACAGGTCATCTTACATCTTAAGTTTCTCAGGTCCTGATCTCTTTTTTTTTTAAATTATAGAACTGTCATTTGTTTCTTAAGTTGCCTTAGTAGATCTAGACAGTACCTAGCTGGTCCACAGATCTCACCTGGAGAAACATTTAGCATGATGATCAATCTCTGAATCTCCCTTGCACTTCTAAAGTTCTGATTCCTGAGTCAGAAGATCCACCTCCCCACGTCCAAGCCTTGAGTTTCCTCGTTTCTAGCCTGGGATGGCCTCTGCCAGAGATTCAGCCTGCCTTCCTTCCATATGTAACAAATCCCCATCCCTGCAGCCTTATGGTTCATTCCTCATCATCCAGAAGGAGGTAGAAACCAGACAGACTGTTCACCCCTTTTATTTAGGCTTGGAGCAAGGCACAGAGGTTACATTTACCTAGGGATCGTTTATTGAGCATCATTTGGAAAACACACAAGAAGTAAAAACCTTCAGAAAGCTTGTTCTGGGTGTTTCTCCTCAGTGCTTTTTCCTATATACCAACAGACACATATTTTATAGAAGCAGAAAATGCAACAAATAGTAGGTGCAAAAAATAGGTTTTAAATTATAGTTTTTTTTAAATTTACAACGAACTATTAAAAATAAAACCATGGCATTAACATCTTGGGTGTAACCAACAGCTATCTGAATAGACCTAAGGCCCACTCTAAAGGAGAGCAAAGCACCATGGCTGGAGAGGTTGTAAATCCTAGAAGAGAACCTATTGCGATCTCTTTGCTGAACTGATATAGTGTCCCACAGATCCCCGATACCTATTCTTCTACCCATAGGTCTGTGCATCTCTTACTATCTGTCCACATAGTTCCTCTCTGTAGAAGAAGAAACTGATCAAAGTACAGGAAACAAGTGACTGTTGAGTGCTCATCTCTACATAGGACACTTGTAAAAGCATCCTTACTTCACAGGGAGCATCATCGGATTGGAGGCAAGGAGGATCTAAGAGTCAGAAGACCAGGACTGTTGCAATGGTGTCTTCATGCTTATTTCCTTGCTATCATATGTTAATATTAGCTATAGTTATTTTGCTATACCTTGGGCTTCTAAAAGTTAGTCAAGTTGTAACTTCAAGTTTATAATTATCGAACAACCTTTTTATTTTCCCAGCTGTTACAGGAATTCTAATTGGTCTTATAATAAAAACCTGGAACCAAATATAAGATCAGAGTCAGAGGAATAAGTCACAGCCACTTCTCACCTCTACTCAGTCCTCAGGCTGAAAGGGGAAGATCCTGTCTCCATGAATCCTCAGACTGAATGCTCTGATTCTTCAGTGGAAAGGGAAGGGAAGCAGCAGGTGGAATCCCTGTCTCCTCCCTCTTTATATTTCTTTCTCTGCCCAGCCATATCACTTCCTGTCTCAACCTTCTTAGTGCTAGGATTAAAGGTTTGTGATCCCAAGTGCTGGAATTAAAGGTGTGTGCCACCGCCTGATTATGTTTCTCTTTTGGACTGGATTAATCTCATGCAGTCCAGGCTGGTTTTGAATTTACAGAGATCCAGATAGATCTCTGCCTCTTGAGTGCTAAGATTAAAGGCCTGTGCCACCACTGTCTGACTAACTCTGTGGCTGGCTCTGTCCTCTGATCTCCAGGCAAGCTTTATTAGATTACAAAAAATATATCACCATACCCAACCATAATTCTTGACATTTGCCTTCCAGTCTCTGTTTCCATGAATTTACATTCTACATATTGAATTCTAAAATATTTATCTTTTCTATGTTTAGTTTATTTTACTTAGCATATGCCCTCTTATTTTACCTATATCATTGTAAATGGTAGAGACTCTCCCTTTTAGGCCTCATGATACTCCATTATTTACTTATCATAACTTCTTTATCCACTCCTAATGGATTCCTTTCTTGTTCCTGTATTGTGGCTATTGAAAATGGTTATGCAGTATGTGGTGTCTTTAGCAGTGGGGTCTTACTATCAAGTTCTAGAAGATAAGCAAGAACCATCAAAATACCTTGTAATATTTGAGAGCTCTGTAGGATTCTACTGACAAACACTGGACTTTTTAAATTTGATAACCTGTATAATCTAGGAGGAGCATTGTCTCCCCCAATGTAGCTCAATTTGAACTCTATATCTGCATATATTGTAAAAAGCTTCTAAAATAGTAGGTTTCACTTTGGCTTTTTAAAAAGATCCTTAGAGTTAGTTATCCCACTCCATACTATCCTCCTCTCCTGGACTCTTTAAATGAGTTCATTGCCCAATGTATTTCACAGCAGGTTATCTTTTGTCCTTGAGTGGACCCCAGATATTTTGACCTAGGCTCCATGCCTTTTTCACCCAGCCTGACCCAGCACACTTTCTCAGGGTAGGTGTAGACTCAGGCCTACTTCCCAGCAGAGAGCCTCTGCCCTTTTCACTGGCTGATGTGACAGGCTCAGACTCATTAAAAAGTATCACAATGGCTTCTAAACCTAACACTATCTGTCAATGTGTGCTGTGTTGTTGCATCAACATGTCTTGAAACAATTATGTCATTTGGGATTATTTCCAGAATATGTTACATTTTTAAAAATTGTTTTAGGGAATACATTATTAAAATATGTTTTACTCATTAGAGAGTACTTTTCTTTCTCCTCTTTTAAAATGCTTTTCAGTCAAATCCAGCAGTTTTTTTTTTTTTAATCAGAGGCCAACCCTCAAGAGTGATGTTACATGTGATCCATGCAAATCTATTTTTCCCTCTTTGTTCATGGTGTGGTATAATTACATGTGCACGGGGTCCAGAAGTCAACTGTTCTAGAGCTATCTTTTTCTCTTTTCTGCCTCTCTCCAGAAGCCATGCAGACCAAATGATTCATTGCCCCAGTGCCTTGGCTGCTGCTTCCATAAATTGGGGAGATAGTAACCCTGCAGTGTTAGAGTGAGGAGTAAATAAGCCAGAGAAAATGAAAAAGCTTGTGCCTGGTGTGTGTCGGATGCTCACAGGTCTTATCTCGGGATTCCTCTGCTTGCTTGTTTGTCCTGGGTTATGACACTAGGGGGAAAACATGTCAAAGTCAAGTCAAGCCCCATTAAAGGGAAATCTGGGCTCCTTGGCTGATGCACAAAATTCTCTTTTGTATAAAAGAGCCAATGTTTGCTTTGGCCTTCTAATCTGAAAAAGTTGTCAGTTGGTGCAGTAGGTTTGTTTGGTTTGGCCCTGTGATTGAGTGGGAGATGGAAGCTGAGTGGGCACAGTGAGTTCCTCTGTCCGGAGGAGATGCCCCAGCCACCGCTTGCTGCCATAGACTTGACTTGCCTAATTCTGATAGGCAGCTGCCTCACAATGGTAGAGGAAGGTATGAAATCTATGTAGCTGGTCCCCCCTACCCACCAGGGCCAGCATTGAGCACCTAACTTGAAGTCAGTCTCCTTTAGAAAGGAATTCTTTTATCTGCCCCACTCCCCAAAGGATTTGAAAGACAGGTTTTCTCTTCTGAGCCCCAAACCCATATTTTTTTTTTCCCAGAAAAGCAAGAGAGACAACAGGTTCCTCCTCTACTTCTCTTAACCCTAATTCAGACTCCACACTCATTCTAAAAATACATTCTAGGTTCATTTTGTTCACCTTAAGACATGTTTGGTGTCAAGCATGATACCAAAAGACAAACCATGAGCAATCAGCAAGCCTCTGAAGCCTTGAACAGTTAGTTGAAGCTGACACTGGCCAGGTATTACGGACTTGCTGGCTGTGGAGAGGTTAACACTTGCAGAAGTGCTTCAGGACCCCTGTGCTAGTCTGAGTGATTCTGTCAGACACTGAATTTCAGCCAGACAGACAAAGCTAGCGCTAGATGCTTTGTAATCTGGGATTCATATTCCTTGCATCCATGTTTGAGAATGAAGACCTTTGCCCGCTATGTTAAATGTCTGTGAATTGTCCTTAGAACCCACTTCCCTGTCTTCTATCTCTTGGTCTTTATTAACATGCTTCCTTCCTTGTGAAATGCTTTCTTCCAAACCTCTCCCCACATTCCTTGCTTTCTTTACCCAGTACAACCTCACTTGTCACTTCTCATCAACTATTGGTTTAGAAGTATCGCTTCCTCTATGAAGGCTTCCTGTTCCCACCTCCACCAGTAATCCTCCTGTGGCTCCCCAAAGACCATGACCCCGTCCTGTCTGGGTACTTGCCCAGCGTGTACTCACTCTGCTCATGTATTTCTACTGTGCTCGCTGTACTGCATAGACAAGGAGCTGAGAGTAACCAGGATACATCTTTATTGAATGTCAGGGTATCCTCAGAACTCTGGGTACTTTGTTTCATAAAGCAAATAAATATGCTTTTAAATTGGAAAGATAGTAAGCTCGTTTGAATTCCTTTTTCAGACATGGATTTGATTCCGAAAATGCTATCACTAGTGGGAAGGAGGGGGATATTTGGAGAAAAGGCCAAGGAAGCAGCCAACCCCTGCCTAACTCATTTGTGTCCTGGTTTTCCAATGCAGACATGTGAAAAGTAACAATAACACCACATATTTTATAACCCGTTTCTCTCTAATCAGGAGAACGATTTAAATAAAATTCATGTTTGGCACTTCAATATCACTTTTTAATGGAAAGTAGTTCAGATGGTGGAGGGGGATAACCCAGGATTTAAAAGACTGTGGCATCTCAGACTCTAAGCAGTTTCTGGCATCTGATATTTTGCTGTTAAGGTAAACAGCTTAGAAATTTTTGGGCTGCATTCCTCATGCGTTATGTAGATTCTTACAATTAAAGGGTAAAGATTCCAGGCAAAATGTGTTTTTCATTTAGTAAACTCAAGCTGTACAGAGATGTAAAAAGCAGCTATTGTGAAAGTAGCTGGCTTTTCCTTTTATCCCTATTTAAAGCTTCCCCACCCCTCTCTCTCTCTCTCTCTCTCTCTCTCTCTCTCTCTCTCTCTCTCTCTCTCTCTGTGTGTGTGTGTGTGTGTGTGAAGAGGTAAAGAATATGGGAACATAACTAGAGTCAATCTGCAGAAATAACAACAGAAAAAGCTATTAGTCTAGTCCCTGTGTGTGTCCATTGTGAACATTGGTAGTTATTATGATAATTAAGTTAGTTTATTACAATACTTAGTCCAGTGCCTGTAGTATATATAGCTGCACATATTATAATATTTGTACAAGTATTTCTTTTGCAATGCCCACACCCATGACACACACACACTTAAAGCTCAAACTAAATTTCAAATCCGATAATAATTTTAATATTATTATGTGCCATTTGTATTTTTAAGATTTATTTTATCTTTAATTACATACATATGTGTGTGAGATGTGTGTGTATCAATGCAGATGATCACAGAGTTCAGAAGAAGGTAGCAAATTCCCTGGAGCCGGAGTCACAGGTGATTGTGGGCCACATTGGTGCTAGGAACTACTGTATTGGCTCCTCTGCAAGAGCTGTACCTGTTCTTAACTGTGATCTGGCCTCCAAACTCTCAAATAAATCTTCAGCTTCCCAGCAAGCTGATGACCATGCTGGTTCTCTATCCATTGCATCCCCAATATTTTCATTAGATTTTCCCTTAAGAATTATTGTTGAATTAGGAAGTAAATAGGACTTATTTATTCCTGGGGACACCAGCAATAGAAATCAGGTTAACACAACAAGCCATGGAAAACCTTGGACAGCACAGAAAATCAAAGGAAAAATTGAAGAATCTGATCTTAGCAAAGAGTCAATCAGCTAGCAAGAATCAGAAGTGCCATCCCTTAAGAAAGAGTATGTGGCTGAGAGTCTGGGAAGCTAGAAAACATTTCTGGTGATGAGTGTTCTCATAGGACAGTATTCTGAGTGATACTGAGAAAACAATCATCCTCCTACTGACTAAAAATTGCTTTGAGTAACAATCGTCATTATTCATCAAAGTATTTAATTTGGGGGATGTAGGCAGCTGAAGGTGTTGTTCATAGGATTTGAATATTCTAAACTTAGTGTGTACTTGCCTCCTTAAGAACATAAGACATCCTAATGTGTTCACTACATGTTATATTCTCATGTCTGAGATTTTGGAACAAGGAACTACAGGGGGTGATAACATATGGTGTTTGCCTTTCTGAGTCTGGGTTATCTTACCCTATATCATCTTTTCTAGGTATTTCCATTTATCTGAAATTTTTATTTCTCTTTACAGCTTAATAGTATACCAACCATTGTGTGTATATGTTGTGTTTTCATTATTCATTCATCTATTGAAAGACGTTTAGGTTGTCTCCATTCTTGGATATTGTGAACAGAGCAGCAATGAACATTGCTCAGCAAGTATCTGTGGAGTAGGATGTTGAGTGCTTTGGGCATATGCCAAGGAGTGGTACAGCTGAGTCACGTGTCAGGTTTATATACGTGAGGAGGAGGAGGGATGAGGGACAAATTACAGCAAAGTTGTAGTATTGAGGTTTGGCTTGGACTTTTAAGCTTAGTTTTAAGGTTTAGACTTATAGTCTTGTAGAAACATATGTAGTCTTATAGAAATATATATACATTTATATTAATTTTATGTTGATTGGCTTGAAGCCTAGGCATATAACTTGTTAGCTTTTGTTTTCAAACTAACTTATGATTTTTGTTTTGTTTAGTTATGTGGCTTGATATTTTTTGGGGGGTATAGTAATATAGTTATTTTTTGCATCGGCTGGCTTCTCTAGCATCTCTGCTTTGATTTTTTTTTTTTTTGCTGTTGTTTTTAGAGTTCTTTTTGTCTAATAGCTTTGCCTATATATTTTGTGTTCCTTTGGCCAATCAGTGTTTTTTATTAAACCAGTAGGCAGGATAATTATTTACAATGGAGTAGAACACAATCTCACTTTATATAAAAGCATCATTCTATATTTACCTAAAATTATACTTATAATCCATATACATAATCTATATCACTCTGTATTTCTACCTATTATATTTAAGTATCCATAAACATTCAATATGTATACATGGGAGTTAAGCTGGTTGGGCTGACTATGTTTCTCATAGGAACCATAGCCTAACTAAACCCCCAGTACTGGAGTACCAAACACAAGAAATCTCCTTTGAATAGTTGGTCAGGGTAATCCAACTGATTCTCCAAACAATATAGTTAATCAGTGCAGCCCTTGGTTGCCTCTAAGGGGTTATGAAGATAGACTTAGGACTCAGGGTTAGAATACAGGATTCAGTTGATCCCTGGATTAGACCTTAAAACCTCTTTCCTTTGGTATAATTTCCATGATTCCAAAAAATACTATCCAAGCTGCCATGGGAAGGAAGCAGTAAAGCAGCCCTACTAAGCTACAACATCTATGAACCATTTCAATTACCAACATGGCAAGATATTATTAACATGCAATAAGTGACACCCACATTTCAGTGGCAACCAACAGCTGTCTAATTAGACTTAAGCCCAACTCAACAGTAGTGAAACCATGTTTGCTCCTGAAAAATTAGTCCCCTTCCCAGGACTAATGAGGTCATAGACCTTACGAAAAATCTACTACTAACACTTTGCTAGACCAGCATGATTCCTTACTATATTCTAAAACATATCTTTATACCACAGACAAGTATAGCTAGCAACTACCCTTCATCAAAGAAGCCTCTCTTTACAGCAGATAAAGAGCATCACAGAAAACCACAACTGGACACCATGAAGAGATCAGTAGACTGTGGGGAACCCAGCCCTGATGGAGACATCAATATCACAGTTCCTGTGTCTGTGGATCAGGGAACATCAAAGAAGATTGTAAGAAGAGGATACCAGGAAATCTGCTGTGAAATTGTCTCTTCTAGAAATAGCTGCATACACAAGACCACAGTGGTTATCAATGACCATTTTTCATGGAAGAGTGAAAAATATCACAGGGTCCCACCCCCAGACAAAGAACCACAGATAACTAATGGCTGCTGTGTGAGGGAGAAATAGCCTCTTCCAGGGATGAGTCTCCTTGTTCATTCTCCAGCCAGAATAGTCAGCCTTGAAACCATAGCAGACCAGCAACAAAACCAGACTCATCAAAATATGACTTATATGTATTTGTGCATATACATACATATATGCAAACACACAAACATGTATGTAATAACATCGAAGAAAAGAAGCAATTAACTTGGTGGAAGGTTATGGGAGGAGCTCAATTATGGATGACTGGGAGGAGCTGGAGGTAGGAAAGAGAACAGAGGGAAAGGTCACAATTCTATTTCAATAAAAAGCAATTTTAAGAAGAATATAAGAACTCTAAATATTACACGATGATGTTATTTTTCTGGCCTGGAATATGAATTTGCTTTTAATCTTATTGATTATAAGGTCACCACGAGATTCCCTAGTGTTAAAACACAACATGAATTTTTTTAAAAAATTAATTTTGAGTAGATGAAGGGAATAATCATGTGGGCAGTGGGATGAATATAGGGGAGAAAAATCAATAAAAAACAAACTTCTAATAAGCATCTTGTGTTTGTAATGCCACCTGAAGTGAGCACTTTGATTTCTGTCGTATGTTATTCTTGTTAGTACTTGTCTCTAATATACCTGCAGGGCCAAGATGCTCCAATATTCAGACACAGGGATGGTTTCCAAGGAGATGTTACAGAAAACTTTGACAGTGTCTCATGGGAGCCAGGTTCTTAGTGAGCAATGTTGAGTCACCTCTCTAAACTGGGCTGATTCTGAAATGAGAGGGGAAAGGCTTGGTATAACAAACTGACTTTATAAAATATGGGTCTATGTGTGTGTGTGATCTCTGACTAGAAGCCTTTTATATTTTAGGCAAGGCTTCTGGGCACCATCAGGGCCCTTCCTAGCTACTGAGTGAGTTAGGAGCAAGGAGAATGTTCCCAAGTATAGGTGTTTTGGCGCATGGCTTCAGCTTGTCTCAACCCTCCTGTGCTTTCATTCTGACAAGAAGCCACTTCTGTGCAGACTCTTGAGGTGGGATCAGGTGTTATTTACCTTGACCTAGAGGTGTGACTTTTTAACGTTTTATTCAAAATTCAGCTATAAAAGACACAATTGCTCCTGGCAGTGCCATTCCTTTCTGGAGATGGTGTTAGGCATCAAAGACACTCCACAAAGAGTTTGTCTTTCTTGGTAGGTAATGGCCTGTTGGACAAAAAACTGTTCTTGCCTCAACTGCTGACAGCAAGTAGACTGTCCAATTGGGCTGAGCAAGACAAAAGATAAAGACTGCTAAAACCTACCAAGACAAGATAAAATGGTTTCTTAAAATACCCTGCTTCTAAAAAAGAAAAAAAAGAAAAAAAAATCTGTCAGCTATCCTAAGCCTATAGCCAAAAAAGTAGATGCTCCAACTTTGTAAAAAAGCTGTAGGTGACTGTCCAGGCAGCTGACTATCACTATATTCTCCTACTAAATTTTAAATGTTACTCACTCATGCTTCCAGCTTATTCAGGTAATATGTTTTCTTTTTCAGATCTTTGATGAGGTTAAAAACTAGATACCTAAAATTAGGACCATCTTATATTTTAACTAAGAACATTTATATACTAGATTCATATTATCAAAGGTAAACAACTTTAAAATAATCTCTATATATTGCCACTTACCAATATTCTAGACATTTGAAATATATACTTTATGTTTTTTGTTTGCTAGTTGTAGTTTGACCTTGTTCATTTTATTTACCTTTTTTCCTTTTACATTATCTTATAACTGTTTTATTATATATAATTTATATTTAGCTTTAAAACTTTCTTAGTTAGAAAAAAGGGGATATGTGGTGAAATCAAACACTATTAACCTTGACCTAGAGGTGTGGCTTTTAGGTACTGAGGACTCATGTATGGGGTGTGGCCAGGCCATTCTAAAACCCAGGGGTATGCTGTACTTCATTCCTGTTTGTTCCTTGTGCTCTTGAAGGGAGGATCTCCTGTCACTGCCACTCCTGCCTTGTGGACCAGTCCAACTTTCCAAGATTTGTCTTATGGTTCAATCTTGTATCAATGAGTGTTTCATATAAACTACTTAATAAATATTAATTCTTTTATATAATTGGTTATTAACAAATAATTCTTACAATACACTTTGTTTATGCTCCAACAATAGCAACTTGTTCCCTCCTCTCCTTCTTTGCTCTCTGCCTACCCTCTGGAAGTTTGGGGAGACATGGTAGTTATTGGCTACTGGCAACTCTTCTTCATTTCTTCAGTGGTTGATGGTTTCTTGGGTGGTCCCACAGGATGGCAAATAATGTGACCAATTCAACATTGTTCTCTTTTCTTTCTACCCTTTTTTGTTTTGTCTCCTGCCACTTGAAACTATTCTCTGAGTCAACTCTGCACACAAGCCTTTTCCAGTCTGCTTTGGGGATAATACAGGCTGAGTCAATTCCCCTGGATTGTTACTGAAAATAAGCCTACCCATCTTGCTTTGATTCTGTAGAGGAGATCTAAGGCAGATTTCAAAGATGATTAGGATCATTCCATTTTCTTACAGATAATCAAACACTTGTAATTATACACAGAAAACAGCACTTTTCTATAGATAGAAATTTATTTTTTAAGCTTGGCTGTTTTTTTTTTAAAACATTTGAATTTGAATTCTTCTGTTCAATAAGCTCAACACAATCTTGCTCAGCAATCTGTAGCACCCTGTTAGACACATTAGACAGATGAATTTTCCTACTGCATTAGTCATTTTTTGACATGGTGTCAAAATGCTTGAAAAGCATCAATAAAAAAGTGGATTTTGGCTCATGATTGCAGAGGTTTCAGTCATGATACCACAGTTTATTTCTCTGGGCTTGAGGTCAAGGATGACAATGAGGCAGAGGTGGTATGATGAAAAGCTGCTTTCCTTTGACAACAAAGAAGTAGAGTGTGAGAGGGGTAGAGAGAGGATAAGTCTAGAGACATGACATGTCCTTTCAAAGTCATGCCCCCAAGGACTTGCTCTCTCTAATTAGATACTGTCTTTTAAAAGTCTATTTAGCTGTATACTAGTGAGTTATTCCATTATATAGAGCCTACATGATGTAGTAATCTCTGAATACTGTTGTAGGACCAAGCTTTCTATACATTTCAACCCTAACCCATACTTATTAATCACATCAGTCACCCGAAGCAGAAGGTATTGATAATGATTAGCTTTTAATTACATAAACATCAGAATTCCCATCAGATCTGGTGGAAAAGAAGTAGTCTATACATAGAGTGAGAGACAGGATCTTCTTCAGAAGACTCTAGCCCCAAATATCTCCAGACTCATCTGTTGTTCTGTTTAAAGGTTTTGTCTCTTTTACATTGTAAGTTGTTAATGTTCATGATGGGCCTACAAAGTGTTTGACACCATTAGGTACAAGAAGTATACAAAGGTTTTGTCAACAGAGGGCTTGCAATAGCCTTGGGAGAAAATAATTAGAGAGTATGAGTCCTATATGAATTAATAATATAAATACCTAATAAGTGAGAGTAAGATTATGTCCTGAATGACTTTTCAGACATTCTCATTAAGTTAGGGAATGATGGGTTGTAAGATTAAGGAGGTTATTCTGGGCAGTGAAAGAGTACAGACAAGATGTAGGGATCATTAATTTTATTGCTGGCACCCGTTTTGTGCTAAGCATCCCATCTGGGTTGGGAATATAATGATGAACAGGTGTACTCATGGAACCTGTAGCCAACTTGTAGCAAATTTGTGAACAAATTTGGTCAGTATCCCACTAGACTCCATGGTGCAAATGTTTTTAGAAAGTCTCCTTCAAAGGCCAAAGAAATGTTAGTGCTGTTATGAAAAAGTAACATATAGAATTTTTATTAGGGGAGTTGAAAATGTTAGACTCATTAGGAAACAAAACTCAATATTTACCATTTTATTTTATTTTCACTGGATAATACATGTATCTCTTCTGGGAAACTTCCTGGGGAAACTATGTGTGTGTATGTGTGTGTGTGTGTGTGTGTGTGTGTGTGTGTGTGTGTGTGTTTGTATACATATATACTTTTATATATGCATGTATATACACATATGTTGATATCTGCACACATGCATATATATACATGTACACACATATATATTCAGAAAAATGAGATAGGACAACATTAAATATTTATGTATAATAAAAGTCATTTATTACTTCCTAACCAAGTCAGATCTTGTATATGCTTCCAGATAGTTGAAAAGCGACATTTTTTCCTTATGGTAAAAGACTTCCTGGATTGGTAAATAGCAGTTTAGATTCGCAAACAGGGTAATGCTGAAATTCCCTCTGGTTTTGTAATTTTTCAATCTGATTTTCCTTCAAATTACAAATAAAACAAAGAAGTAGATATATTGTGACCAAGTCTGAACATGCTTCAGGTCATAAGTTACTTCTTATCATAAACTGGACCAGACTTTGGACAGGTACCAGGGTCAAAATGAAGTGTCATTGAAATCGCATCTAAATGCTCCCTCCTCCCAGCCTTCAGGGACATTGCATATCTAAAGTATAGGAGGGGTGGGGCCCCTGCCTCCTCCACTGCCTGTTCTGCTTTTGTTCTGTGCTCTATATATTCCAGACAGAGCAGCACACACTGATCCAGGGCTTGTTATTTTGTTGTGATGGATGTTGTTTCTGTTAGAAGGGCAGAGAGAAGTGGGCTATTTATGCTGTGTCTTCCTCACTCCTGACTGCATAATAAGAGAGTGCCATGGAAAGCAAAATTGGTTTCAAAGCAGTTGGTGGCCATGTCTAACAACTTTGAGGAGCAATGTGTAAAGGGACTCTAGCAGAGTTCAAGTAGATCTTAAATATTGACAGCACAGGAGCCTTGACCTTGATCTGCTCATTAGAGCCCCAGTATCTCAGCTGATGCCTCTTCATTAATGAGCCTCACTGTCTGGTTTGTGAGCTGGAGGGCATGTCCTGCAGGAGTGAGAATTGTCTTCATGTTCAGTCTATGCTTCATTGCAAGTGGAAAGATCACTAGACACTGTATTATAATTAAGGGAGTTTCCTGGTAAATACTTGTTGAACAGCGTTTGGCCCAGCGGCTGAGAGTTTGGTTTGGTGCTCAACAGCAGTGATGGTAGTAGGGATTCTTTCTGATACTCTTTTAGGCCAGATCTTCATTGTTTGAAATGTAGTATTCTAAAGGAAGAAGTACTGACTTGTAGGACAAGCCAACAAGCAGGCCAAGAATCTGTAGTTAGGATCTGTTTCACATTTTTCTTTTTTTTAATTAATTTTTTTTCCATACTCACCACTTCTTCCCATGACTCTCCTGCTTCCAGTCCTCCCCAGCCTCTCCCCACCCTATTCCCCCATCCATTCCCCATGGAGGGCAAAGAATTCCAAGATGAGTCAGTCTAGCATATCCATTTGGGGTAGGACTGAGTCTCTCTCCCAAGTATCATGGCTGAGAAAGGTGTTCCCCTGCAGAGTACAGGCTCTGAGAAGCCAGTTCATGCACCAGAAATAAACTCTGGTCCTACTACAAGAGTCTCCACAAACTGCCCATGCCATTTGACTGTCATCTACATTCAGAGGGTTTAGATCCATTTTGTGAAGAATTGTCAGCTGTCATTTCAGAGTCTGTGAGCTCCAAATAGCACAGGTCAGCCTACTCTGTGTGTCCTGATCCCTTCACTCATCTAATCTCTCATCCTCTCTTCAGCTGGACCAGTAGCTTGACCTGGTGCTTAGCTATATGAATCTCTGAGTCTGCTTCCATCAATTGCTGGATGAAGGTTCTATAATGGCAATTAAGGTGGTTATTCATTTGATAATAGGGAAAGGTCAATTTAGGCACCTTCTCCACTATTTGCTTGGAGTCCTAGCCAGGGACATCTTGTGGGTTCTTGGATGTTTCCCTAGCACCAGGTTTCTCTCTAACCCCACAATGGCTCCCTTTATCAAGATGTCTATTTCTTTGCTCTGCCTCTCTATTGCTCACCCACTCAACCATTTCATTCTTTCATGTTCCCTTCCAACCTCCCCTTGCCCCCCCCAATATAATCCCAATTTACTCAGGGACTATGAATTGTAGCCTGATTTATCTTTTCCTTTATGTCTAAAATCCACTTGTGAGTAAGTGCATACCATGTCTGTCTTTCTGGGTTTGTGTTACCTCACTTAGGATGATACTCTTCAGAATCATCCTTTTTTTTTTTTTTTACTGTTGGGTATTATTCCATTGTGTAAATGTACCACAATTTTTTAAAATCTATTCTTCAGTTTAGGGGTATCTAGATTGTTTCCAGGTTCTGTCTATTACAAAGAATGCTGCTATGAACATAGTTGAGCTAATGCCCCTGGGGTAAGAATTCACATTTATCTTTACCTATAATTGCCTCTCCATTGGTTTGTGAACTGTCTGGTAGCCATTCAATGACACTCCAAATATTTGCTTATTGTGGAGACATTCAAAGACTCCTTCATGTTTTAAAAATAATTACATCATCTAAGTTAGGATTCTTTTTATTTTTTTTTAATGTATGTTAGTGTTTGACCTACATACAAGTCTGTGCATCACATGTAGTTCTCAAAGAGGCCAGAAGGGGATGTCAGATCCACTGGACCTGTAACAGCAGATGGTTGTGAGCCACCATGTGGATTCTGGGAATCAAACCCAGGTCCTCTGGAAGAGCAGATGATGCTCGTAACCTCCAAACCATCTTTCAGCCCAAAGTCAATATTATGATTTCTATACTTTGATACTCAGTATTAAGTATAAAGTAGTATTTCTTAACTTGTGGGTTATGACCCCTTTAGGGGGTTGAACAATCATTTCATAGGGGTTGCCTAAGACCATAGGGAAACATTTCAATTCATAACAGTAGTAAAATTACAGTTATGAAGTAAAAACAAAAATAATTTTATGGTTGGGAGTCACTACAACATGAGGAATTGTATTAAAGGGTCACAGCATTAGGAAGGTTGAGAATCACTGAAATAAAGGATACCAGGGAATGGTATCATCCATTGTGAGATGTCTTCTTGGCTCAGTTAACCCAAGATAATCCCAAGCATGCTGTGAGGCCCATCTCAAGTCATTCTCAGGTTGGCAATTGAGGTTATCAGAGTAAAGAAAGTCCATATATTGGGGGTATTGTGGGCAAGGGCCTCAAAAGAGAGAAATAGTTTTCTAAAAGAAGAAAGTAGAATGATGCTTCTGTGAGCTAGTTAGTAGCATGTGATACACTATGAAGCTATCTGTTTAGTTGGTACCTGTTTAAATACCTCTTCTGTGCTGGAAACTAGGCAAACCAAGGGTAAAGATGACTATGCTCTATCATTGTCCTATCAGCTTTCAGTATCTAAACTAAGAATAAGAGAGATATCAGCTGACTTCTTAAAATGGGTTCTCAGTCCATCTGCACAGAATGGTGCTGAGCAAGGCAGCTATGACAAAGCCTTGTCACTCTTCCTGTTAGTTCCTCATGTGAGAGCAAGTACACACTAACAAGGCCACACACTGGAGTTTATTTAAGAGAAGAGTCCCAGGCGGGTAAAGAAACAGAGGAGCGAGAAAGAAGTCAGGGGACAGAGAAGAAAAGGACCGGAGCACATGCTCGCAGTTGCTTTTAAGGGAAGGGGTGTACAAGGGTATGCACCATGGGTCCAGGGAGTTGCTTCCAGGTCCAGGGAGGTGCTTCCATACGCAGTGCTGCAGGGTTTACATAGTTACCCAGGGCGTGTCTCCATGCAAGGTGCATCCCACCTGAGCCAGGGGCTCAGCTACATGGAATGCCAGGAATCCTTACACTTCCAAGTTAGAAACTTCTCTTGTCATGTCCCACATGCATTCTAGGTCCCTGCCTGCTGCACTTAGAGTAGGTGAATTCAAACAGGCACAGTAGTAATCAGGGAAGGAAACTGGTTGCCAAGTTACACTCTGTCTTAATAAATTATATCTGTAGTGACAGCAAAAGTCCCTAAAATACATGGATTTACTTCCAGGCTCATTATAGATATTAACTAGTAATGCTTTAAAGGAATTGTGCATGGTCAGTGACTTTCAATACAATCTGAGTAATTCCAATTAGCAAAATTTTACATTCTATATCTTCCTTTCTTAACTTTGACCTTTGTCATTAAAAACTTAAAATTCTGTGATCCTGATATTATAAACCTTTCTATACAATATAAGTAATAAGTTATGTCATTTATTAGTGGGAAGGACAGGTCAAAACTATTATCTTCCTGATGGTATGCAACGCCTCTAGGATATTAATGACTTACTTTAAAATGCAGCTGAAATTCCTGAGAAAAGTATTTCTCTCAGAGCCTGAGTAGTAAGAAATGTTTGTTGGTAGGCTAAGTATCTCTTGAGAAATTTTGTGAATGGAGGTGTGAAAACAGTTCTGCAAAGGTGGAAATTAAGTTTCAGTGGTGGTATTCACCATGATCACTTTATTTGCCACTGTGAGGCAACAGAGCGTGAAGCAATGTGATGAGGAAGTCATTTTCCAATCTGGCCATTCCCTTGTGTTACAGAGGAATGTTTGCCAACTGCAAATTCAACAGAGAAGAGCTCAATTTGTTTTTGGTTTTGGTGATGCCTTTTTAAAAACATTTTTTTGAAAAAAAAAAAAAAAACAAACTGTTCTTGGAGAACAGAATACCAGGATTCATGAATGCGAGAAGTTATTTTTCCTACAGTTTGAGCTATTTGGCTCTATCAGTTAGATCCCCAGGGGTAATGAAATGTAATTTGCAGAAGCACTGACCATGACCACTTCCCATGATTCCCAGCATGACGCTGCCATCCTTCCTCATTTATGGATCACCTCTGAGAGCACACACCTCACTTTGTTCTGTACATATGTTCATTTTCTGATTTAAACCTCACAATAATTTTTTCCGAAGTTGAGCGACAAGTCTCTGACTACACAGCTAGTATGAGAGAGAAATGGAATTGACAGCAAACAGGATCCACACAGGGCTATGAAACCCTAACACCAGTATTTTAAAATTATCCTTTGAGAAGTAAGGAGATATCGGGAAGAATGGGGGCAACAAGAGGGATGGGTCACAGGATTCATCTCCATTTTTGCAGAGCATCTTCTATATTTTTGTCTATTGTTTATCTATCTCTGATATATATTTGTGTATCTATTTAATATCTATATATGATCAGTTTATATCATATATTTATCATATATCTTCAATATATGCACCACCTATGTATATATTGACCTTTATTTATATTGGTTTTATATATATATGTGTGTGTATTATTTGTCTATCTTCATTACTATTGTCATCCATCCATCCATCCATCCATTGTCTTGTATATCTGTCTGTCTTTCTGCTATGGTAGGATTACTCATATAAAATAGATTACTCATATTTAATGCTCACAAAATTTATAGCACAACTCAGATTCATAAGGTGAATTTAGCTTCTTTATTTTGTCAACAGATGATGGGGTTCTTGTTAAAAGAGCTGATGTGATAGGGAAGTGAGAAAAAAATTAGGTATATATCACAAAGGGTAAAAGCTTAGATAGTATAAACAGGTGTTATTTTCAGAAACTATCATCTGTCAGAGAACCACCGGGCTGCCTGCTGTGGGCATGTCCTCCAGTGCTGTGGTAACTTGAGGTCTGTTCCTTCTGCTCCTGGCAAAGCTCCCAGGCTGAATAGGTTTTCTCAAGTTATAGCTTCTCTGAGGTCCGGCTTGTGACTCTTTCTTCATTTATCCAAGCATCCAGTTCTGTAATCTGTATTGAGACACTTTATCTCTATGATGAGGACTCTCTCTGGTTAAGTTAGCTTTCTGATACCAAATTAGATGACCAGAATTATCATGCTGGACATAATCATCTAATCCTATCTCCACAAAGCTGTGAGTAGGAAATCAAAATCCACAGAAAGTAGGTAGGATTGTCTGGCCTCATCTAATATACCAACAATCTGACTACATTTATAATTGATAAGAATAAAAAGTTGTAGAATGGTTGAGTGGAAAGCTCCTGTAAACCCATCCACATCTATCTCACCACCTAACAGGATGATCCCAGAGGTCCAGCTGGTATTTAAGTCTGCCATCCCTTCTGCTCACAAACCCATATAAACCAGAACAATGGAGGATTAGTCTCAGTTTGCGGGGCACAAAAGTTAGGCACACATCACATGTCTATAAAGGTAGTCCTTCAGAGAAAATGACTGTGATTGCTTGGGAACACACCAACTTTCTGCAAAAGCCTTTGTTTCCAGGAAGAAAGAGCACATTTCTTTTTAAGCCATTTTTCAGTAAGTCATGTATTTTGAAAGTCTATGAGGCCGAGGCTGAGAAAAAACAAAGGCACATAAGTTAGCATAGAGAGATATCCTTTTCTAATCCACGGATAAACAATAACTGCAAAATAACTCCACCATTCATAAACATGAAGGATTTTGAGCAGAAAAATGTATTCAGTATTTGGTAATGAAAACCCAAAAGGTTCCTCTATAAATACCAATCTGCTGCCTATATATTTTGCATACAATTTTCCAACCTTAAATTATATAAAATAAAATGTAAAAGCAGTTGTTTGAGGGATGACATAGTATCCCTAAGTTATGTGAGGGGTCTTCTAAAAGACACAAAATGGCTTTTAAAATGCAGAAGGAAGCATTCTAGGTTGGTGTCATCTGTGTTGTACACAATGCATCCTAAGTTCTCTTCTGCAATGCACAAAATATATCCTTAGTTCCTGTAGAAAACAGCCTCCAGAAAGCATTCATGAGTTGCGCATCAGAGTGGCCTCAAGGAGCAAAGGAAAGAGAAAAAGAGAAGGAGACTGTTGGCTAATTTTATGTCACCTTGACCCAAACTAAAGTCATGAGAGGAGAAAACCTCAGTTAAGGAAATGTCTCCAGAAGTTTGGGTTGTAGGCAAACCTATAGAACATTTTCTTAACTAGTGATTCACAGCCCATTGTGGGTGAAACTATCCTTGGCCCAGTGGCCCTGGGTTCTATAAGAAAGAAGAACGAGCAAGCAATGGGAAGCAAGCCAGTAAGTAGCGCTCTTCCACGGCTGCATCAGCTCCTGCCACCAGATTCCTGTCCTGTTTAAGTTGCTGTCTTGGCCTCCATTGATGATGGATAATGATGTAGGAGTGTAAGCCAAATAAACCCCTTTCCTTCCCAACTTGTTTTTGGTCATGGTGTTTAGTCACAGCAATAGTAACCCTAACTAGGACAGAGCCAGAGCCCTACGGAGTAGGGGAATTTAGGAAGCTTTTTCTGCTCTGAAAGTAACTTGTTTTGCTTCCAAAGCTAGAGAGCCAGAGACCAACCTCCATTTTCATGGCTGCATTTTCATGGTCTGAATCTACTCCTTTTCTTGGGATATCATCAGCTTTCTGCTGGGTCTGGCTCACTTCCACTCCAGGTAGCCTGAGGAGAAGTAGTAACAGCACTCAGGTCCACTGATAGAGGGGTATGGAAATTCTTCCTTTGGGTCTGTTGAGGTCTGAATTGATCTCCCTAAAAGACTATGTGTTGAAGTTGGAATCTCCAATACCCCAGAAATTCTCCTTGTTTGGAGTTGTCTCAGTGATTAATAACACTTAATACTCTTCTAGAGAACCCAACTTCCCATTCCCAGCATCCACCACCATATGTCCCTGGTTCCCAACTGCCTATAGCTCTAGCTCCCAAGCATCTGTCTCTTTCTTCTGGGCTTCCAGGGACCCTCACATGCACATACCTACACACACACACACATACACATACACACACACAAATATATATATATATGTATATACACAATATATATTTATATATACATATTTTTAATAGAAAAAATACTTTTAAAGATAAGATTGTAGATGTGATTAGATAAGATGAGGTCATATAAGTATCCATTACTGCTGAATTTCTTATAAAAGATAGAAATTTAAACCCAGACTTACATAGAGAGAAGAAACTATGAAGAGACAGTGAGATCATCATCAACATGCCCAGGAATGCCCAAGGCTATCAGAAGAAGAGAGTAGGGTAAACACTGAAACAGGTTTTCCCTCTTAACACTTAGATACAACCAACAGTTGACACTTTGACCTTGAAGTTCTAGGCCCCATGCTGTGAAACAAGAAATTCCTGCCATGTGCCACCCAGTTTGCTATAGTGGAGGCTAGCCTTGCTTTGTTAAGAATTCAGCAGAAGGAATGTTCCCTTTTCAACTTCCATTCCATAGCATCTCCACCCTAGGCCTCTGAATATGTCTAAATTGCAGCCATGCCCCAACACACTACCCCTGGACTTTATTTTATTTTACAGAGGCCTAATCTTCTACTGGAGTACCTGAATGGAGCCCTTACATGTGACTGTTCAGTGTAGAGCATTGTCTTGTCCATTGTTTGGGGGAAGCAATAAGGCAGAAGGGTCAAAAGCAAAGGTTTGATGTGAGAAAGAAGAGCAGTTAGTCCCTTGCTGTCTGTGGTACTTTAAATTAGAGAGACATCTGTTAAATGGGGCACTCATGTTTCTCACCTTAAGTGGGATTGTAAAGGGAAAACACTTAGCAAAATCCTTGACACATAAGCACCTCAATTAATAAGAACTATTAAAAATAGTAGTTGTTATGGGAGCTTCTTGCGTGAAGGAGAAGGATGAGGGTGTGCTCAAGGAGTCTTTTCAGCTCTCTGAAATTAGACTAGACAGCTGCCTACTCAGTTATATAATCCAGAATCACATTTACCAGCAAGCCAAATAACCTCATGACCCCTATGTGCTCTGCAAAGGCTAAGAAAATCCAAGGTTTTAACATTAAAATAAAACACTTTTATATTTCATTTGATGGCAATGATACCTAAAGAGTTAGGTAGTGCTATCCCCTGCATCTTCCAGAAGGGAAAGAAAATTCAGCAAGCACAGTTAACATCCAGCATGGGGGTCAGAAGATGCCGCCCCCCCCACCCCCCTATGTGAACTCATGAACCAGTAAGTCAGTCTTCTGAGCTTCCGGTCTCTCATCTGTATGGTGTAATATAGTACTATGGATCTTTACCTGTTTTTAGAAGATGTTTGTAAGCACCTTACATGATATCATTTCCATCCTATCTACTTTGACCAGTGGATGATGGATGACACTATGTTCTCTAGTTAGCTTTAATATCACAAAAATATAAAATCAAGACAGAGCCTCTGTCAGCCTAGTCCCAAGTGTTTATGACCATCAGTCACCTTGGTGACCAATTGTAGGAATGGACGATCAGCAACAAGCTAACTTTTCTCCTTCAAGGTGTGACATACTAGGGTTGATTCCATAGCAACACCCACCCTTAATACTGAGATGGGTGGCAAGTCAGATGGTAGCTTCACTGCGGGTCTTGATGAAGAGTTTTTGCAAGTAGAATAAAATGATCTATGATCATAGGATAGTAGTTGAGAAAAAAAATCATTATCCTGTATTTCTACAAAATGAAGTACTGACTAAATAATTAGTGTATAGAAAATAAGACACCGAAACTCAACCAACTTTTTTTCTCTGGAAGCAGTCAGAGGAGAGAACAGATATGATGCAGAATTATCCGCGGCTGATTTAGGAATAAGCACCCGGGGAGCCTGCTTAAATCTCAGGCTGTCATCCCACTGGCTGTCTCAGATCTCTCTGCCTTTTGATTTTTGCCTCTTTCTGCATGTTTCAAATGTCTGGAGGGGCTACTTAAAAATGTACTTCTCTCATTTGAAAGAAAATCATCATCTGTGAATATGAACAGTCAATGTTCCAGGCAAAAAGAACAAAGGCAAGGGGAGGGGGGATGAGGGAAGAGAGGGGACTGATTATTTAGAAGGCAATTGTTATTTTCTTTAAGGTGTTTATAGGGATTATTTATTGCATAAAGTGAATAATAATAAAGAGTTTTTTAATCCACATGACAAAGTCACAAATAAAACCCTAGGAAATTCCATTCTGTTGTTTCAATATAGGAAGGATTAGCATAGACCATTATAGAAATAAGCAATCATATTTGACCTAATATTTTAAGTTCATATTTATGAGTACAAAGGTACCAGAACTTCAGTCAGACCAATTAAGTCACACAGAAGACTGCCTACAACTGTCAAGCCTACCCTATTCAGCATTGGCTTAGCTCCTCCTCCCCATGTCACTCAAGATGAACAACACTAATTCACACATCTGTAGTTTTTCTGAAAGACTCTGAAAGTACAGATCAGGCTTTTCTCTCCCAGGGGGTGTAGTAGGGGAGCCTTCTGTTTGGTTTGCGGCTCACTTGCAGTAAGCTAGCATTTATTTTTAAAAGGGAGACAATCTTAACATTCCTCCCAGCTGTTGTTGACTCAGAGGTAGAAATTAAAAGGAAAAGTAGTGACTGGAATGAGGAGTCGGCCCTTACAGGAAACTAGGAAAGGTGAGGCCAGCCTGGAGTGGGAAGGTGAGCTCCAACCCCTCTGAGGAGGTCTGTGAGGCTGGAACAGTGAGCATGGGCTGCTTCCACCAGACAAGCCAGGGCCTCCAAGGAGATAGAAAACCTTATTGATTTAGGTTCCTAAGTCACTGCCATTATCTCAAATTGCTTCCTCTCAGACTCTGGTCTTAGTGACTCAGACATAAAGGACACTCCCTCTTTATGCTGAACAAATCACATCAAATGCTGATACCATGTTTACTTATCCATTCTCCCAGACTTAGACACCTAGATTGGTTGTATAATGCAGCTATTGTCAATTGTGCAATTATCTCTGTGGCACGCTGACTTAGGGTCCTCAGATAATACCCAGAATATGGTATGGCTGGGTCATCATATTGGAAGATCTGTTTTTATTTGGAAGCTTCTCCCACACTTCCTTCAGCAGTGAACAGGCTCGTTTATATTCTTGCCACCCCTGGATGTGCATGTTTTCTTTCATTGGTGGTTTTTGAATTTTAAAAAGAAGCATAATACCATGCATTTATTTATATATGACCTGGAAATGGAAACATATCTGTATAGAGGAGTAAACTGGAATAAGAGAGGGAAAAAGGAGAGGGCAGGTGTTCAAGGTATATTGTGTACATGTATGAAAATGTCCTTATGTAACCCAGGGTACACACTTAAAGTAAAAAAACAAAGGGAGAAGAGGGGGAGGGGGAGGAAGGAAGGAAAGTAAGAAGAAACAAAGGAAAAAGAAAGGAAGGGAAGAAAAGAAAAAAGAAAAGCTCCCTTTCATTTAGGTCAAAGGCAAAATTGAAAGTAGAGAATGTTTGGACTCACGCAGAGCTGATAGGAGCATGTTCTCTGAGAGATTATGTGAGAAACACACGAAGACCTCATCCTTCACTCTCTCAGGAGAACAAGGAGAGAGAAAACAGACTGGGTGAAAATTTTTAAAAGAAACAAATTTGGCAAAGGATAATTCTCCAAATTATACAAAGAACTCTGAAAACACATAAGACAATAGCCAGTTAGTAAATTGCCTGATGTTCTGAAAAAACATCTCATCAAAGAAGACTTGCTGATTGAAAGAGCTGTTTAGACAATTGTAAAGGATAACAGAAAGGTACTGCTACTAGAGTGACCCAAATTCACAGCTCACCATCAAATGTTGACAAGGATGTAGGGTAACAGGAACTGTGGGTGGAAATAGAAAGTGGTACTTATAGTCTGGAAAACATTTGAACTTCTTTGTTTGCTCCTAAAACTAAATACATTCTTACCATATATTCCAGCAGTCAAGCTGTTAGACATACTCAAAGGAGTTGAAAGCTTATGTCTACTCAGAAACGTACACATTGATGTTTTTAGCAACTTTATTTATAATTACCCAATCTTGGAAGCAAATAAAATGTCCTTCAGTAGGTGAATTTAAAAAATATGATGTATTCCAGAACATGAGGTATTATTCAGCACTAAATGCAAATAAATTATCAACTAATGAAAAGACATAAAAAAATAAGCAAAGCCCAAAAGGTTACATAGTCTCTGATTTCAGCCATATGATACTCCATCATATGATATTCTGGGAAAAAAATCAATACTATAGAGATGGAGATGGAGAAGTGGTCTAGGGGTGGGTGAATATAAATGGGAGGGTGTAGAGGACTTTTAGAACTGTAAAACTGTGGTATTGTTAATTTCCTTCTATATTTATCTAAACCCCTAGATGAACACCAGAAGTGAATCAGAATGTAAACTAAGAACTTGAAGTGATTATGCTGTATAAATAAAGGTTGCCCATTTGTAATATATATTCCGCTAATAGGGGAGACTATGGGAGAGAACATATGTGTGTGTGTGTGTGTGTGTGTGTGTGTGTTCACACTGTACTTCCTCTTCAGTTTTGCTGTGAATCTAAAACTGTAAAAATGAAATATATTAAGTATCATTTATAGTTATGAGTTTCTCTTAAGTCACTGGTGTCTAAAAGATAGTCTTGCAACTTTCCAACAGTGTCATTATCCCCACACACATTTGACTGATACTATAAGTTCTATTAAAAGAAACATCTACATGTCTAGCATGAACTCATCTTTGTTGAAGTTGCAGTAACATTGCAATCTTACTATGACCCATACTTTTATTTTGCATTTTAGGATCCAGAAGTTAATGTTTCTTTTAAAAATAGACGCTCATCATAGTTGATAATGATTCTTCTTCCTTTAGTAATCATAAAAAATATTGAATCTTACTGTCAATCTTAATGTCTTAGAGTTTACAAAATAGGGCAAAATACTAGACAGATAAAAGTGGGGTTTATGCACAGTTGGGATGAAAGACTAAATGAACAGCTGTGTAAACATCAAGTTAAAATTATAATCATGAATAGCACTTTGAAAGGATGGTACAAAGCATTAGAGGCATCAGAAGGCTTCCTAGAGGAAGGAATTTCCAGAGGAGGAAGAAGAGGATAAATGGTCCAGGTTGAGGGGACTGAGGCACCAGGGCTCCAGAAAAGAGGAGACTGAGTCACAGAGAAGATGATAGTATGACGGGAGAGCAGAGAGCAGAGGAGAATGTCATGTGATGCATCACCAAAGTGGAAATGCCTAGTAATCAGTGAATGTTCTGAGTCAGGAACTCAGAAGGGATTTCTTGGATGAATATTACAACTGTTGAGCCATCTGAATTGAGATAGTAATTCAAAAGAAGCCACCAAATTATGCTTAAGCCTGAACTACAAATAGGCATGCCAAGTGTGGAGGACTCCAGAAATATGACCACAAGAGGAAACAAGTTGAGATCATGAAGCAAAGTTTTATTTTGTTGTAATGAAAACTGTCTTTCCATATTTGAAATAAAGACAAAAAGAACAGTTTTGATACACAAGTGATCACTCCCTGATCACATCCACTTCCTGATCACATCTGCTTCCTGATCTGAGGGAATAATGAGAACCCAGTCATGGGAGAGTGGATTTGGTCATGGTGGCCAAAGGAAAAAGTTTCTGCACTGTAACTAGAAATGGAGTTAGATTTATATGTATTATAGAAAATAAAACAGGAGAATTTTGTGCAAGTTCCTGCTGACACACAGAAGTAGATCAGAAACTCTATCCATCTGTGTCCTACCCTGGCTTTAGAAGTCATGTTTCTTCTAAGGCTGACCTTATACTTGTGGCTCATCTATAGCCCGTAGTTGCTATATGTTAATTATCCTGTTAGGTGAAATTTCCTACTAAGAGGTGCATACATCTGATACATATTAATACATCTAAGGGAGAGTTTGTTTTCCTTTTCCTGTCTCAGTGACTGGCATCCTTCATATTAGAAGACCCACAAATAAAGATTTGTCTACTGCCTACTCAGGTCCAAGTATTGCACCAGCTACAGAGACTAGGAAATAGAAAAGAAGCCTAAGAGGATTTAAATATTCCTACTTACTCTACCCTTGCCCCAGAGACTAATTATTCATGTCAGTGACTAATGCCTTGTAACTTAGAATGATTAAAGTGTCAAATTGTGGCACTGTACCTTAGTGTTAGTGGTTTCCAAAGTGCTGCTGAGCATGCAAACTCGGTTTTCAAAGTCACAGCTCTGAGAGAGAGGTTTCCCAGTGCAGAATACTATAAGGGAAGTACTATTTGAGTACCAGAATCATTCAGGATCAATGCCTTCTGGGAAAGATGATAATCTTCTGTTGCTGTAAAAAGTGAGACAAAAATAATTTGTAAAAAGTTTCTTATTATGAAGAATCTTGAAGATGTATATATTATATATATATATATATACATACATACACATACACACACATAGTTACAGAGTGATACTGAATTCAGGAAGCAGAAATGTAGACTGAAGGACTCTGTAACTGAGAGACTTGTCCCTAGCCTTGGCTTCCTAACCTCTTCACATGTTTGGCACATGAATAGTTAAGTGAAGTCACAGTGGAGTAGACAGAAGCACAAGAATTGAGAGAACACTTACTGATGGACTTGAATGCCACACTAATTGAGTAGACATATCACTGCAAAGGCTAGGTACACTGATTACATGTACTCTATATATATTGCTAGCACTTCCAGGTCTTTGGCTGTATAGCAAAGACCCAGTTATAGACCATGGCACTTTTATTCACTGTCCACTATTATTCATCAATAATCCTAGTTATAAGATTACACAATTTCTATGTCTGGATCTGGATCTGGAAGGTGGCATGAATATGCATTTTAATGATCATATTTTTTAAAAAAGTATCCAATAATGCTGACATAAAAGAGAGAAATGACTGTGATCTCATTCTCTCTCTTTTGAATGTGTCTATTAATAACTTGATATCTTTTTTGAGACACACAGGTACCTGCAACAAGAAACAGAATATTGAAGACTCTTAGACGTATAAGGCAGATTTATCATCATGAATTACCGGTGGTGTTAGCAGATGGCTACCCCTGACATTTAATCATCACTATAAAGAATGTCTTCGAATCAATTTTATAAAAATCAAAGAAGCTATTTTAGGAAGATGGCCACAGAGCTGAGAAGCCCAGAGCTCTTAGCTGCATTGGTATGTTTGGATGAATATTTCACAACTGTTTTGTCTTGAAGGATTTCCCAGGAAACTAAATTTCTTAAGTGTAGACCTTCTATGGGTATTTCTATCTCAACTGAAATTCCTGTGACCAAACTTCTGAGACTAGATTGTAGTGTCTCAGTTTTCTATTTTTCTGTGTGATACAGCCAGCCCAAGATTATCTTATGAGTGAAATCTTGGCCCTGATTTGAAGTACTGATTCTATCTCTTCAGTTCTAGTTGGAGATGGCCCTCTATCCATGCTCATATTCTCTTATGCCTCATTTTTCAGAGAAAGGAGCTCATGTTTCTTTGTGGCTAACAACTGGCAAAAGGTCTACCCTGAAAGCTGTTAGAATATGGAAAACCCACATCAGGATACCTTTCAAGACTGAGGTAAGAGATACAATTCTCATAGAAAATCAATGTAGACCACTTCTTTTTCTAGGTTCTGTGAAACCTGAGCCAGAACAACAATATCCTCAAGCAAAGGACATATTGAATTTGACACTGGAACTTATTTGAGTATTACAGAAAAGTAATGCCTTCTGTAGGAAAACCCACTAATGATTTCTCTCATGCAACTTTGCTATTCAAAAAATTTAACTGGGGAATAACGTTTACTGAAGAGCACATGAAATAGTTGAAATAATACTGTTTGGCACCTAGCAGCCATGTGTCATTTTCCTAAACACATATATGAATGCCTATATTTTCAAGAAGACTAGATTTTGGTAGGGCTAGCATTCAGAACAGCCACAATACCCTTTTTTGTGCTTTTCTTGATCAGTGGATAAGCTTTCCTTCTTTGATGTTGATATTCTTATAAATAATCAGTGTTCTCTCTTTGTGTTGGTTGCTAAAAAACTAAAAGCCATATTTGTTGTCAAACCATGATCTCCAGGACGCTTAGAGGCTAAGCAAAGCAATGGGGTCTTTCTGGGAGTGCTAAAGAGCATGCACCTACCTGGTCTCTCTCCCATGTGAGCAATGTTTCTTGGCATTATGAAGTACTGTGCATGCATCTGAGTATAGAAGAGAATCTCTTAATTACTTTTATCCAGTATGTATTGTTTTTACTAATTACATTTTCATTTTAAGTAAATGCCTTTTTAAAAAATGTATAAACTTCTAGTCTAGCTCCCATAGAGGGAAAAGTGAAGACTTAGGTTCAGGGGAATGGGGTTGCAGTGAGCTGGGAGGAAATCACTTCATCATTGTGATCCA
Organism: Sigmodon hispidus; assembly: GCA_004025045.1. Lineage (NCBI taxonomy): Eukaryota > Metazoa > Chordata > Mammalia > Rodentia > Cricetidae > Sigmodon > Sigmodon hispidus. The sequence continues at coordinate 94,016 of PVIH01006951.1, forward strand.
GCTTTCTTCTCCAGGTTATAAGGCTCTGATGACAAGATGCTGTGGTTAATCATAAATCTTCAATGAGTAGTTCATAGTAAGACATTAAAGAGACTTCATATTACCATAAAAGCAACGATCAAAGATTCCCATGGCCTTGACTCTGAGGTCTGCACCAAATGTAGCCATAATATAGAGAGATTGACTACTTTCTTCATGTTACTTGACTAAAAGATTTTGTCCTTTTTGTTTGTGAGATCATAGTCAATGGTATAGATGGTTTTTCTTAAATATATATTGTTTAGGTAAATTTTCTTTTAAAAGTTTTTTTTGTGTGTGTGTGTGTGTGTGTGTGTGTGTGTGTGTGTGTAGTATGCATGTATGTGTGGGTACACCTGCATGTGGAGGCCCAAGTTACTGATTTTTAAATGTTTTTCTCAACTGCTCCCACTATTGTTTTCTGACACATGATCTCTCACTGAAACCAAAACTTGTGAGTTTGGCCAGGCTGCCCAGCCAATGGCCTTCAGGGGTCTGCCTACCCCACCTTACTTTCTGCCCATGTCCAGTCCCCACCCCAAGCTTGGGTTACAGGCACACATCACCATGCCAATCTTTGTAAGTGAGTTCTGGTGATCTGAATTCAGCTCCTCATTCTTGTGTGGCAGGCATTTTACCAACAGAGCCATCTCCCTAGATATAAGATATAAACTGTGTTATAATTAAGAATATAGGTCTTGAAGTCAGATAGAGCTCAAGTTAATCTTGGAACCACACAGTTTATTTATCACCTCCATATCTTAGTGTCCCAGTTTATGAAAGAGACTAGTAACAATGCCTACCAAGTCTGGGGCAGCACCCCCTCCCCAGAAAAAAGCACTAACTAATAACACATTATTCTTGCGTAAATCCAATTTTCACATCTACTGACATTCATATCCATGTTGATACCAAACATTATATTCTTCACCTCTTTCAGTGCTTTTTAGCTGCAAGAAATGGTGTTACTTCTGGAATTTCCTACTCAAGAATGACACTTTGCTCTTCAGATTTTCAAACTACTTTATAGTTAGGGAAAACTACCTGTCGAGAAGATTATAGAAAATATCTCAAGACTTTAGTGCATTATAAATTTATTTCTCCAAGTCTTATGATGCATAAAAGTATTCCTCCAAATTAGGGGGATGCTCTCAGAGAACAATTCAATAACAGGGCTTCCCATTTCTTTGTCATCTGCAATGTGTATCATTCAAGGTAGCTGAAGAAGAGAAATTTTATATGGAAAGTGATTGCAGGGCCAGATCTAGGATTGGTGCATGGTGGTTCTGATTAGAACTCTGATGTATGTTCACTACAAAGAAGGAAGTACTCTATGTGTAGTTTGGAAGCATCCATGAATATGTTCAAAGAACAATGAAGTACTCTCCTAGACAGCATATTTTATAATGAACTATCACTTCTGTGTCACCTGTGAAGACACACAGTTAAAGTGTGATTTTGTGAGGTTTCCAGGAATAAATGCATTGTAACTTTACTGTTGGCCTGTTTACATGCTTCATCATCATAACAAAAAACTTCCAGCAACTTCTTTTCATTTGGACTTATCCACTAGATTGTTTTGACTTTATGCAATCTAGCAAACAGGTGTAACCTATTGAGCCCAGATACTAGTTGATATTTCTATTTGGCTTGTGTATGTTTAGTTTCAGTTCTTATATCATTCAGTTTTATTTAGAATTATGTTTCTCTACCCTTAGTCTCACAAGGTCAACATTCTTTACCACTAGTCTTTATTATATTTTTGCTAAAATAATTAGCAAATTATTATCATTATATTTGGATAGAAATAAATTCAACCTAAGCTTATCTTTGTTATTGATTCAGTGACTCCACCTGGGATATGACTTTGGAATATGGAATTTGGCAGGAGTAGAGGACTCTGGTGCAACTGGAAAAAGAATTGGCTTCTTTCTAGGTCACTGTGTTCTACACTGGAGAAAACAGCTTCAACAGGTGAGAAGACAAAGCTGATCTGCAGAGCATGACAGGACTGGGGGAATGTAAAGGCTTGGAGAACCCTAATCCACCTTCAATGGCAAAGCTTATGTGTTGGTTTGATTGGGCATGGGGTAAACAGATGTTTGATTCAGTCTCATAGGTCTATGTGACTTTTTTCCAGATGATATTAACATCTGAAGTAGCAGATGAATTATAATAGATTATTTCCTCTGTGGGGATGGATGTCAATCAATCTACTGAAGGTCTGAATATAACCAAAAGAACAATTGGAGCAGAATTCACCCTTCTACCTATGTTCAAACTGAGACATTGATTTTCTCTGTCTTTGGATTCAGATTGGAAAACATACTATTGGCTCTCCTTGGACTTCAGCCAACCCATTGCTAATCTACAGACTTCACAGCCTCAATAGGCAATTCCTTATAATATCAGTCTATCCAATCTAATTGTCAATAATAATTTACCTGTTCATACTGGTTCCCAGGGGAACCCAAGAGTAATGCACTATCCAGCTCTGTACATGCATATCTCTTTTCCCAGAAGTTCACCTCTTCCTACACATCTTTAATTTTATAGGAGAGATTCAGCGAAGGAATGATATCAATGAACTTAGAAGCCTGTAAAATCAAACTTGGTGTTTGGCTTCTGTCTCTCCACTGCAAATAGAAAGATCAGACTTAGATAATCTCTGATTTTTGCTGTGCCTCAGTTATAAACTTGGTATTTACCTGGTTAAAATTGTCTGGCACAAACAGTATACTCACTCTGACCTATAGAACAACACTTTTCTGACTTCTTACATTTATATCGTAGTACACATGTGGTCTCTTGTTGTATGGCGGTTTCCTGTGAGACTGAAACCTCCATCTTGGGATAAAGCTTATTAAGATGCAGAATGTTCTAGGAGTAGGTGAAACTATCTGTCTTAAAGGATAAGCTTAGGAAATAAACAACTGAGTGGTCTCAGAAAGTCCCTGAAAATGACCAAGTTCAGTAGGCCTCTCATAAGCAAAGGATTACAGAAGGACCAACCAGCCAAACCACCTGGAAGAAACAAACCAGTTAAACATTCAGGAAAAAGTAGAGACCAGCTGAAGTGCCCAGAAAAAGCAGAAAGAGAGAGAACAGCCCAGCTACCTGGAAGAGGCTCAAATCAAATAAACTATCTGTAAGGGACACTCCTCAATCTGCTACACTACCTGCAGGCTGCACCGTGTTCCAGGTCTTTAACTTTCCTGCGCTGTCACCCATGCTGGGGTGGATTTTTGTTGATGCATCTGTCTTTGTGTTATTTTTGCTCCTCACTCACATCCCTGTAAATAACTGTCCCCATAAAAAAGGTACTGGTTTATTAAGTTGTTATTTGATAGTATCCTTTGATCTCTAGAGCATTCCCTCTCTGAGGTAGGTAGATATTTGTTGACATCTCCCCAGGAATCATGTCACACAGTGTCTCTTGGAATCTCCTTTTACGACAGGCATTCCATTTCAGGTAACCATGGCTGATACTTCAGCTGAGTCGCTTGCTGTTCTCTGTGGTGATCTGCTCAAGGTGCACTCTCTCCTACACTTGATGTATCATCACATCAGGATACAGATCTTGTATTTCTCTGTGTCCCTGTGGTTGGATAAAACCTATCTCCATCTCACTTTTTGGAGAAGTCTAGTCTCCCTGGCTGTAAATAAAAGAGAACCCTCATTCTCTAGCTTTGTAAAAATCATGGATGTAGAAGAGTTTCAGGACTGTTTCTTCTAGTGACTTGATTATGTTCCCAAGGACGCAAGAAAGTCCTTGGCATTTTTCAACTCTGCCATTCTTAGCACAGCTGCTTTGCTCCAGACTAATTCCCATGCTGATCACAAGGTGGCTGCTGCACTTGTGCAGAGCACATGTAGACATTTCAAACCCCAGAAGATTATAACAACCCTTGCCTCCCACATCCTATTGTCTAAGATCAAAGAAAACATCCTAGGAGGATCCTCCATCCTGTAACATCCTGATCAGGATGGAGTCACATGCCGGCTCAGTCACTGGGACAAAGAATGGGATTGTCATGGTTAGCTTCCAACAGACTGAAGCTATCTTTAAGATAGAGATGGGGCCATTTTCCCAGAATATAGCTACAGAGACAGGTAGTTATCAGAATAAAATCCAGGATCCAGACAGAAATAGAACATGGACAATTCAAGCAAAAATCATTGGAGCTAATATCCCTTACCCTGAAGCATCTTCCCTGTGTACAGCAATGCTGGACAGATTCTCCCCTTCTTCAAGGTCTACACAGATGGCCACAGTGGGTGATACTGGACACAGCAGGTCAGACTCACAGAGCCCCCAGCTGGTTCTCCTGTACCCTTGCTGCCTAAATCAGAGGATGCAGTGTTTGCTCTGTGTCACATGCTCAGAAACTCATCAACTGACCTGGGTAACGTAAGCCTGAGCTTCATACCTTCTCCTAGACAAGCTCAGTATCCTACCATCTTTACAGTGTCTCTTAGGTCCACTGTTTGACCTTATTTTGAGTTTTGATCCTCATAGCAGCTCTGAGAGTCATCTGGAAAAGGCTACAGTCATTATCTTCAGAAAGCTGAAGAAAGCATAATGCAGTAAGGTTAATCTCATCCCCCATGTGTCACGGTCAATAGGCTGCAAATGCAGGAAATCAGCCATTGTTCCAGCACTCTGTGTCACTGAGAGATTTATGGCCCTGAATGAGAGTGGCAGTGTCTGAGTATTGTTTCCACCATTATATATCATAATCTTGCCGGGTTAGAAAAGCTTTTAGAGATTATTTGCCCTATTATTAATAATTGAGAGAGACAAAGGCGATGAGGCAGAGCTGAGCAGATCATGATTATGGTGACAAGCCTTGAGCCCAGGGCTCCAGACACTCAGCCCAGCGTGCCATGCTCTCCTCATATTGCCTTGACTTTGGAGCCCTTTGTTTGTGAATTCATCCCCTTTTAGCAGGAGAAAGTAATTAAGTTCATGAGAAGAAACTCTGGTTCTTGAAGCCCTTCAATTTAAAGCCATGGGGAAGAAATAATTAAATTGAGTTGAAGTCACAGCGTTTAAAATGCCAATATACAGGAGATCCCTCCCCACCCCCACTCACTTCTTTTCCCAATGTGTTTATGAACAGAATTAATCATGAATGCTTTCCCTGTAGCAACCCACTGAGTTGGAGCTGGAATGAAACATGTCATGTGGTGAGAATCCACTCAAATATTCAAATAGAAGCCAGCAGACTAAAAATATTCAAACTGCATACAATATTTGTTTTATGATGATCACAAATTTGATCATTCTCTCTGTTCCTGAGGGGCACTCAGCCTGGCTACCCAGCGAGAACAAACAACATCTGGAGCAGAGTTTATGAAAATGAGCCAGTTCTACACTTGGGGAGCTTGAAATGTTTGTTAAGAAGTCAGTATCCGCTGGCCAAATTGAGCTTGCTTTCTATTTTAAACAGTTTGCCCCTCTTCCTTCTGTTGGTACCAAGTATCTGCCGTTGCCTTGGAGAATAAGCACATTGCTTTTAAATATCTGACCTTGTAGAGAGGATATCAGGCCAAGGAGCTTATTTTTTCTGGCTAGGTTTAATCCAGAGGAAACCTGTTAGGTTTACTGAGGTGGTTGGCCTCTGACATGTCAGCTTTGACTGACAGTCACAACATATCCAGAAGCTTCAAGATCTCCCTGTAGACTGTAAATGGTCAACAAAGATTGAAGGTAAAGAGAACGGAAGTATAGCTCTTTTTAAATTAGCAACTCAGAAACAGCAAGACAGACATGCTATGTACTCACTCATAAGTGGATATTAGCTGTAAGTAAAGGATAATTGTAGCAAGATATCTTTGGGGCCATCAACCATCTTCCAAATTATGACATGAGGATGTATTAATTATGAATGCTTGGGCTTATCTTATGCATGTTCTACTAGCTATCATAACTTAATTTAACTTTTTTCTCTTCACCTACGATTTGCCTCATGGCTTCTTACCTTTCTTTCACTCTGTATGTTCTACTCTGTGTCTGTCTGTCTGTCTGATAGATAGCTGGTTCGCCCTGGGCAGCTCTCTCTCTATTCTCCTTTGTTCTCTCTACTCAAGCTTAGACTCCTCCTTCTATTTATTCTCTCTGCCTATCTTATCCAGCTTTGCTTATCCATCTACTGTCTAGCTATTGGCCATTCAGCTTTCTGTTAGATCAATCAGGTGCCTTAGGCAGACAAGGCAACGTATCTTTACATTGTTAAATGCAGCATAAACAAATATAACACACTTTTACATAGTTAAAATAATATTCCATAACAGATAATTGAATCCACAGGACCAGAGATGCGAAGTAACAAGGAGAGCCCAAGGGGGGACACGTGGATCTCACTGGGAAGGGGAAACAGTAGATTTCCATGGTGGACTTGGGATGAATGGAGATGGAAACATGAAAGATCAGGTAGGGGGATATGGGGAGAGAGAACTGGGAGAGATGACTGGAATTTGTGAACATTTCAGGACCGAGTGCAATAGAAATTTCCTGGAATCAATGAGATCTACACTATAGAAGCTTGAAGAACCCCATGGGAAATGGGAGAAAGGATTGTAGAAGTCAGAAGGGTCAAGGATACCACAAGAACATGGCTCACAGAATTAATTAATCAGGGCTCATAGAGGCTCACAGAGACTGAAGTGACAATCAGGGAGCCTGTATAATTCTGATCTAGGTATTCTATATGTTATGGCAGAGTAGTTTGGTCTTCTTTTGGGATTCCTAACAATGGGAGCAGAAGCTGTCTCTGACTTTTTCCCATTTGGGGGACCCTTTTCCTCTCACTGTGTTGCCTCACTGAGCCTTGATATGAGAGTGTGTGTGTGTAGTCTGATTGTAGCTTGTTATATCATGTTTTGTCGATATCCTTGGGATGCCTGCTTTTATCTGAAGGGAAATAGAGGAGGAAGGAATGGATCTGGGAGAGCAGGGGAGATGGGGAACAAGCTACGAAGAGACAAGAGAGGGAACCAAAGTTGGGATGTAATACGTGAGAGCAATATATAAAAAATAAATAAATTTTTAAAATTAGGCCACCCAGTTATTTCATCAGTTTTGGGAGTAAGTAGGCTATGTTGTCTCCATTGTACAAATAGGAAGCTGGTGGTTTATAGAAGCTAAGTAGTTTGTACAAGGTCAAATGGCCAAATACAAGACAGAACCAAGTTTAAGTTCCAAGGCTTCTAACTAATATCATTGTTGACTTATGAAAGTATCATGATTTGTCCTTTGCTGAGTGGTAACTATTTTTCCTGTTGGTATAGCATAGGCACCAGTTCACATATGTACAAGTTGTAATGATCTCATGAACTAGACATACCATAATTTATACAACCATTTCTATTTCTTGAAAATATGGCTAAAAGCATCATGATTTAGTTTCATACAGCCTGAGTCAAATCCTAGTTACTGGCTGTGAAAGTTTCTTTGAGTCACCTAGTCTACTTGTGCCTCCATTTCTCATCCATCAAAGGGGAATTATTATAGCATATGCCCTTTGTATGTTACTGGAAGACCATGAACACTAACTGAGGTCATGGACTTTCTAACAGTGTAGCACTTGGTGACTCTTGTGACCACTGTTACTTCACTAGTACTTCCTGTTATCTAGACTTACATTATTTGAATCTTTGCTCCTGCTCCTGAACTGTAACCTCTGAACTCTTCTTATCTTAGTACCCTGGAGTCTCCAGAACCTGGTGCTTAGAGGGTTCAATGAATGATTGTTCATAAATTGAGATGCTAATGGGTATCTTATGGAATAAGAGGGAGTGGTTTGGTGTCAAGTTTCCATTCACACAGACTGTTGCAATAGTCACGCAAATTCTATAGATCTGGGAAAACATAGTGAATGAGCTCTTCGTGGACCAATATGAATGACTATGGACATTTATAAAAGCTCTCATTCATGTTGCACAAGCTGATGTCATTCTGAATACAAATCTTGCTTTTGGATGAGACCACAAACCTAGAATCATTATCTGTCACTCTATCATGTACAGAGCCCTGGGTGAGATATATTCAAGTCTAATAAAGAACAAAGATGAGATGCAGTTAAGTTTAATAAGGAATGAGGGCTGAAATTGCTCTGAACTTAAATTGTGACTATTAAGTAACTCCATGACTGGCCAGAAACTTCTAAGTGTCATACTTCGCATGACTGCATTTATGGTACAGAAATTATAGTATAATAAATATTTTTAAGAACTGAAGGAACTCTACACACATGATTAGATATTAAACTACTTTTCAAGGTAGTAATCTATTACTAACAAAGTGAAGAAAAGCATTGTTAGATTATGTATAAAATCAGACAGGTCCTAATATATTAAAGAAACTACATAGGAAGTATAGATAGCTCAGTGGCAGAACATGTAGGCCCAGAGTTTGATCCCTTGCATCACATAAAAAAGAAATAACTGTGAAAAAGAAAAAAAAACAGATCATGAACTTAAATAGGAAACTCTCTTAAAAGTCATATTTCAAACTCCTATTAATGAAATAGTCACAGTTTACTGTGATCATACAATGAACTAAAGGCACAACTGGAAGAAGACCATGGAATCCTGGCAGCCCACATGTCGTCACCTCTCCAATATCAGTGAAGATGCACAGCAGTGAGATATGTAACATTTTGTTTCTGAATTCAAAAGAGAATGTAAGTAAGTTTCAGAAACTATGGCTCATTATTGGATATCGATTTGTTTTTATTTCTAGAATAATTTTTAAGATACATGGTGTATAAGTCTTTGGAAAAAGAACTTTTATATATATATTCAGCATCAATTACTATAAATGAATGTCACAAAACTGGTCTTTTTATGACTGAAAATACACTATATATTGCATTTAAAACTTTATTTAAAATTAATTAATTATAAATGAAAATACTGCAGTAAACTTGGAGATGGCATAAATGCGATGTTTCTTGATTTAACTGAAGCATTTGAAAAAGTGTTGTATACCAATTGTAAACAATGTAGAGAAATGTGACTTAGAATTTATAATAGGGTTCCGCTTCCGGGACCAAGTGCTTTCTGCAGAGTCCCAGCGCACTCTGGAGCACGGGCAGATAAACTCTGCCTGTCACCATACACACAGCTCCTGCTGAGGGAATCTGCATGGCTACCCACCACCCCATCGAACTGAGGGAACTGACAACTAAAGGGGTCCCAGAAGGACAGACTCAGACCCCGCCCAGAGGTGAGGAGGGGTCACCAGGCCCAAGCGCCTATATCCCAGCCAAGGAGGGAGACTTGAGCTCCCATCGGTTTCGGTTCCACTTCTGGGACCAAGTGCTGTCTGCAGAGTCCCAGCGCACTCTGGAGTGCGGGCAGATAAACTCTGCCTGTCACCTTCTCTACAGCTCCTGCTGAAGGAATTTGCATGGCTACCCACCGCACATCGAACTGAGCGAAGAGACAAGTACAGGGGTCCCAGAAAGACAGACTCAGACCCTGCCCAGAGAGGTGACAGGAGGCACACAAACCCGAGTGCCACAACTGACCAGGAGCCAACTAATCGTGAATCACTGAAACCATGGGCAAATGTCAGTGCAAAAAATTACATAATAAAACAAAGAACAACATGGTAACTCCAGAAGAGAGTGGCAATCTTACAAATACAAGACCTGAACTGAGCAATGAAGAGGAAACAGAAGGAAGCAACACCAAAAATTCCTTTTTGATGATCATTGAAGCTCTCAAAGAAGATATGAAAAATAGCCTTAAAGAAATAGAAGAAAATACAAACAAAAAATTGGAAGAGATGAACAAATACTTGAAAGAAACATGCCAGGAACTAAAAGCTGAAATAGAAGCAATAAAAAAAGCACAAAATGAGGCAAAGATGAAAATTGAAAATCTGAAGAAAAAAGCTGGAACCACAGATACAAGCATAACAAACAGAGTTCAAGAATGGAAAATAGAATCTCTGAAGTGGAAGACTCAGTAACTCAAATAGATATATCAGTCAAAGAAAATAGTAAAACTAAAAAAGCCATAACTCAAAATGTTCAGGAAATCTGGGACACCATGAAAAGACCTAATTTGAGACTAATAGGAATAGAAGAAGGAGAAGAATACCAGCTCAAAGGCACAGATAATGTTTTTTTTTAATTTTTAAGATTCATTTTATTTATGATTATGAGCATGTGTAGTCAGAAGTTTCTGTCCCATTAGAAACTCTAAAATACCCTTCTGCTGCTTCCCAAATAATCGACTCAGAGGCTTAATATTATGTTAAATGCTGGGCCCATAGTTCAAGTATATTACTATCCAGCTTTTATTTTTTTTATTTTTTATTTTTTATTTTTTTTCTTCCTTCTTTATTTTGTATTTATCAAAAAAAACAGTAAAAAAAATTAAAATGCGGAAGAGTTAACAATAACAATACAGAGGATAAGAATCATAAGCATGGCTTATCAAGAGTGGAAAAACAAATAAGATTGCTACACATATATTTTCTTTGTGTTCAGCTTTCCCTCTGAATTTTTTTTTCCATCCCTGTATATCCTTATTCAAGGTCTCTTCCCCCTCCCACCACATCTGGTCATTTTTCTTCTCTGCAAATCCCCATACCCTCCCTGGGCAAGGAGTAGACAGTCCTATGGTCCCACTGACCCAATAATGCTTGGATCAGTCTCCACTCCTGGCCAAATCCAGTTCTGTCCCCCCTCCCTCAAGAGTGAGTCAGGTGTTCCTATAGTTGGACTGGGGTTTGAAGGGTCAGTCCAGGGTATTTCTGATCCCAAGCTGTTCGGTGGTTGTGGTTTGCCGCTTGGGCATGTTTGGCTTTTTTTTCTTGTTTGTTTGTTTAGAGACCAGATTCAATGCACTGCCTATCAAAATCCCAACACAATTTTTTTTGGACCTTGAAAGAACAATACTCAATTTCATTTGGAATAACAGGAAAGCCAGGATTGCCAAAACAATTTTACTTAACAAAAGAACCTCAGGAGGTATCACCATCCCTGACTTCAAGCTATACTATAGAGCGACAGTAATAAAAACAGCCTGGTACTGGCATAAAAACAGACTTGTGGACCAATGGAATAGAATTGAGGATCCAGACATTAACCCAAAAACCTATGAACACCTGATTTTTGACAAAGAGGCCCAAAATATTCAATGGAAAAAAGATAGTATATTTAACAAATGGTGTTGGCATAACTGGATGGAAGTGTGTAGCCTGTCACCCTACACAAAATTCAAATCCACGTGGATCAAAGACCTCAACTTAACCCCAACCACTTTGAACTTGATAGAAAAGAAAGTGGGAAATACACTTCTACAAATTGGCACAGGCCACCACTTCCTAAATATAACACCAGTGGCACAGGCACTAAGACCAACAATCAATAAGTGGGATCTCCTGAAGCTGGGAAGCTTCTGCAAAG